>JAADVP010000705.1:0-15802 GCA_023335675.1 Globisporangium solare
AATCCAATTGTTTGCCACACCATTTTGACTTAACCTTCATTTTTTAATACTTTGTTTACCTGCATTGAGCAGAATACCTTTCAAACCCAATACGCGGATGGCCAATTTTTGATGTAACTTATTGGGGGGAATATCTGTACTGCACGACGGGACGTAGCCATTCAGCATACAAGACTCCAGTCAACAAGCCGCAAGGGCAAGCGACCGATATATTCCCGCCCCGCCCCCTCCACTTGCTTCGCACTCGCCGCGCGCATGGGGATGAAGCGCACGCGCGCGCAGACGCGCATCAGCAAACAGCAGCTGGCAGCCACGCGCGCTGCGCCAGGGCCGCTATTAATAATCCCCGAAGCGCCGACGACGCAATCGACAGCTGACGCGGCGCCAGTCAAGATGACCTGGTCGCGGGCAAAGTGCGACCACGGCGATGACAGCGTGCGCGCAGTGAAGCGCGAGCCGCTGTCTGAAGAAGAGCGGGAGCCGCTGGTGGATGTGAAGCCCTCTGTGAAAGCGGCAGCGCCGCCATCACAGCCGGAAACCAACGAGATGACCGAGTACGAGCGCAAGCGCCTGGAGAACATCCAGCGCAACCTCGACTTCATGAAGTCCATGGGCGTGTCCACGGTACGCTTGTGGGATGCGGCTCGCGCTCTTTTTTTTATCGACATGACTACTTGTTCTTATAAGATCGTGTGTATGCATGCGCGCTTTAGGCCAAGATTGCGGCGCGAACTGCCGTTGGCGCAGTCAAGGCGCCGTCGAAGGGTGTCGCGACTAAGCGCAAGCCGAGCGAACCGCCGCAGCCGACGCGCAAGTCTCGCCGCATCCAAGGCCAGCAGTCGGAGAACCTCGCGCTGCCGGACTCGTGGCCTGCGAACGACGCCCCGAGGGCCAACTTCAAGGCGGAGGACCCGAGGACCGGGCGGTTTGATCCGAACCTGAGCGCTGAAGCAGTCAATGTGTCGAGCGCCAGCGGCCGCTCGTTCTTGGACAGCATTGCCGGAGGTGTTGAAGAAGAAGGTACGTTTTTGCCGCTCTCGTGCTTGCTTGCACTTGGTGATGGCACGCTCATGCGTGTGTGTGTGTGTATGTGGAAATGGCAGAATCCGATTTGAAAGTGGACGCGACAGGCGTCGAGACGGTCAACTACGAGTTGAACAGCGAGGACATTGTCAAGGCCGCGGAAGAGCGGATCTACTCGATCGTCTTCCACCCGCGCTACGACAAACTCGTGGTCGCGACGGGCGACAAGCGCGGGAACCTCTCGCTCTGGTCAGCAGATGAGCCCAGCGACGCGCAAGACGTGGTCGTCATGTATCGACCGCACACGCTCCCCGTCACGCAGCTGCACTTTGCGCCAGAGGACTCGACCAAGCTCGTGTCGTCGAGTTTCGACGGCAGCATCCGCGAGTTTGATCTGAAAGCTGGCGCGTTCGCCGAGCTCTACGGCACACAGGACGGCGTCGGGATCACGTCCATGACGCTCGACACCGAGCACCACACGTATCTGATCAGCTGTGACGACGGCCACGTGTGCTCGGTGGATCGCCGCGAACCCCAGAAGAACGCGTCGCGCTTCTTGCTGCACGAGAAGAAGATCAACACGGTGCACCAGCACCCGGAGTTCCGCTTCTGCGTCGCGACGGCGTCCTTGGACCGCACCGTGTGTCTCTGGGATTCGCGCAAGCTGAGCAAGAGCAAGAACAAGCCTCTGATCACGATGCCGCACGAGCGCAGTGTCAACTGCGCGTACTTTTCGCCCACGGGAGACCACTTGGTCACGGTCGGACTCGACAACTACGTCAACCTGTTCGACACGGGCGATGCCAAGCACCACGACGCGCACAACGTGGCACCGACGCTCGCGATCCCGCACAACAACCAGACGGGCCGCTGGCTCACGAAGCTGCACGCAACGTGGGACCCGAAGCGCAAAGACCGATTCGTGATCGGGTGCATGCAGCAGCCGCGGCGCATCCAGCTGTTCGAGGCGACGCGGAAGAACCCGATCCAGGAGCTTACGAGCGAGTACTTCAACTCGGTCCACTCGATCAACGTGTTCCATCCGACGCTGGACGCCATCTGCGGCGGCAACTCGTCCGGGAGACTCTCGCTATGGAGAGGCTCCAAGTAGGTGGACGTACCGTTTTGTAAGATGATGCATGAGAGTGGACAAGAATCCCCGCGATTGCCACGAAAGATCCCATGTTCACCTCAGTCGACTGCAACTTGTTGCTCCGGGCCGATACTCGGCGCGTATTGCTGGGAGCACCTGACAACCTCAACAGTGCACCTCCGAGCCACTAGAGCCCAACTCCCAAGCACTGCGGTTACGCTGTGGTTACACTCGCCCTGACTCACTCGCAATCGGCTTCAGTTACGCTGTGGTTACGTTGCAGTTTCGTACCGCACCATCACTCCTCCCAAACCTTCATCATTCGATTCCTACTATCTCAAGAACACCCTTCCACCCCTATAATCTGCATCGACCAATCAGTAGGTTATGAAAGTGGGGGTGTCGAGTCTTGACATATCAAAAATACACGCCAAGCACCACTGCCGTAGTTGTGTTGACGTCAAAAAAAAATCGAGCAACTATATGGGCAACGACGCCGAGAAGGACGCCAAGCGCGCGGCGCGCGGCGCGCAGCTGCTGCAGCTCCTGCGCGACCTGCGCGTGGACTCGGGCGACGTCGTGGTGTTCGACCGCGCATGCGCGAGCATGAGCGCGTACGGCGGCACCATCTGCGTCTGCGCCAAGTTTTTCGGCAACACGCAGTGGGACCACAACGGCGTCGTGGTGCGCGACCCAAACTATGACGCCGAGAAGCAGCCAGACGACGGCAGCCACGGCCTGTACCTGATGGAGGCCACGCTCACGGGCGTCAAGATGCGGCCGCTCGTCGAGCGCCTGCTGCGCAGCAAGTCGCACGACATCGCTGTGCGCAAGCTGCAGGTCCACCGCAGCGCCGACTTTCTCGCGCGCACGTGGGAGTTTGCGCACGCCGTGATGAACAGTCCGTACGAGGACCGGCCGCAGATGATGTTCAATGCGGGCGTCAAGGTCCCGGCGCGGCTCGAGCGCGAGCGCATCTTTGACGCGCTCGTGGCCAAGAAGAAAGAGCTCGCGAATCTCGACAGCGACCTCGCGCATCGCCTGCACATGCCCGAGTTCGAGCGCAAGGCGCTGCTGCAGGAGCGCGAGGCAGTCCGCGACCGCTACCACGCGCTCGCGGAGCAGCTGAGTCTGACGGAGCGCTCAATCTTTGAGAACGAGCGCATCGCGCAGCCGCACGCCAAGAACAAGGTGTTTTGCTCGCAGCTCGTCGCAGGGCTCTACCAGCACCTCGGGCTCCTGCTGCCGTACCCATCGGCGAACTCGTACCTGCCCAAGCATTTCTCGAGCAACGACGGCGGCGGGTACATGAAGCTGCAGCAGGACACGACGTTCCTGCCCGAGATCTCGCTGCGGTGCCATCTTGACGCCAACTTTGACGAGCAGCGCCGCCTCGCGCAGGAACAGGAGACGCGCGGTCCGCAGACGCCCGAGGAGATTAACACGATCGTGCGCTGCCTACGCCGGCACCAGCTGTTCCACACGCTGAGCGAGTCCGAGTTGATCTGCATCTCGCGCCAGTTCCGGCGACGTGCGCTCATGGACGGCGAAGTCGTGTTCTACCAGGGCACTGAGGGCGATTTCTTCTACATCATCGAGCAGGGCGAGTGCGACGTGTTTGTGAACTATGACCACCTGCAAAGCACGCAGGAGGGCGACGAGCGTGACGCCAATCCGCGCTCGAACGCGCCGTCAACGCGGCCTCTTCAACGACGCAAGACGCTGTCGCTGCCCGAGTTCCAGGACGCATCCAGTCTTGCAGCCGTGAACGAGCGCGTGCACGTCGCGACGAACGGTCCGGGTCGTGCGTTTGGGGAGTCTGCGCTCATCTACGGCACGCCACGGCGAGCGACTCTGCGAGCCACAGTCGATGGCTCGACCCCTTCTTCGTCCGATGGCTCGCCGCCCAAGCACGTGGTGCTCTGGAAGCTCGACAAGCAAGCGTTCCGAGAGGCCGTTGAGGCGCACCCAGCGAGTCAACACTCGATGGACGAGCACCGCTTCTTGATGAAGGCGATCGCCGACCACCCGCTGTTCTCGGAGCTCGACGAGCGCGCCAAGGCGCTTGCCGTGCGGAAACTGTTCCCTCTCTACGTCCGCGCGGGCACCGCGATCATCAACCAAGGCGACTCGGGCGACTACTTTTACCTCATCGAGTCTGGCAAGTGCGAGATCTCGCGAAAGAAACCCAAGTGGGGCGACGCAGCGCTCGTTGATCGAGTGATCGGGAAAGGCGCGAGCTTCGGCGAAGCTGCGCTGCTGTACAACAGCCGTCGCGGCGCGTCCGTGATCGCGCTCGAAGACACAAAGGTATGGTGCATGGACCGCGCGTCGTTCCTCACGATCACGCGCAGCGGCTCGGCGGCGCTGCTCAAGCTCTTCAGGAAGGTGAGCAGTAGCAAGCCGAAAGACACCCACGAGACGTTTGCGACGCAGTCGGATCTGCGCCGCATGCTCAAGGCGCCAGGGAGGACGCTGCGCAAGCGGTGGAGCTTAGCGGGTGGAGGCCGTCAGGCTCGAGCGCAGAGCGCAGCATTGCCGCCGAAGAATGCGTATGAGCGGGCCATGCAGCTCGGGTTTGCGCTGTTGTTCCACGATGCGTCGGGTGTCGTCAACTTTTCGCAGTTTGCGCACTTCCACATCACGCTGGGAGCGTCCAACGTTGAGCAATTTCTACCAGAGGCTGCGTTTCGCATCGTCAAGTCTCTGGTGCCAGGAAGCGACACCAACAACGGCTCGACTGCGGACCAGGGCTCGATCAAGCTCAGCGACCTGCGACGCTCGGTGCGAAAATGGACCGGCGTGAGTGGCGAGCTTGGCGCCAACGAAGTTGAAGGTTACGAGCGGCTCTTTGACTTGCAGCAGTCTGGCACAGAGCACTTGGTGACTCAAGACGACCTCGCGCGCGCGATCAGCGCGCTGTCGGATCTCAGCGATGACGAAAGCGGAGACGCCGCGGAGATTCAGCAGGCCCGAGACGAGTTGCAAGCGTTTGTTGCAGCTCTGAAGCGCGACATCGACGCGCTTCGTACGGTCTGGCACGCCGCCGAGCTCCAGGCCGGCGGCATCGACGACGACGCCAACCGGGGCAAGACGCAGCTCACATTCGACTCGAACCTCAAGTCGGGCTGGATCTCTGCGATCCGCCATAACCCCACGGGCGGTGACTGGGAGTACCTGCAGCCTTCCCACGAGAACGACGACGACGACTCGCCGTCCGACGCCGAGTCCTCGAATAAAAGAGTGTGGGCGCAGCTGACATCGTTCTCGGCTGCGATCGCGGCCGGCGCGCTCGCGCGCACGGCGACTGCGCCGCTCGAGCGACTCAAGATACTGATGCAGGTCGCTGCGCCGAGCCCAAAGCCAAGCGCACGAGCGCCCTACACGTCGCTCCCAAGGGGGCTCGTCAACATGGTCAAGCTCAGCGGCGCGAGAAGTACGTTCGCTTTGGCGATACAATGATAGATGCTCAAGTCCGCTGCTCGGCTCTAACGCGATCGTGTGTGCCTTTCTTTTTGTTGTTTTCCAGGTCTCTTCAGCGGCAACCTCACGCATTGTCTGTGGGTGATCCCGTCGCTGCCGACCAAGTTTCTGCTGTGCGACATCTACCGAAACCAGTTCGCGAGCTTGGTCGCGAGCGAGCGCAGCGCATCGGCGAGTCTGGCGACGAAGAGCAAGATCCGTACCGATGCCAGCAACCTGCTCGCTGGAGGGCTCGCCGGACTGACCGCCAACTGCCTGTTCTATCCGCTGGACGTCGTGCGCGGCCGCCTGAGCGTCCAGCAGTACTACAACGCCGACCAGCAATACCGCGGCATCCGCGATTGCTTCCGCACGATGCACCGGACCGAGGGCGCGCGCGCGTTCTACAGGGGCTTTGCGCCCGCGAGCGTCGGCGTGTTTGCGTACATTGGCTGCAACTACTCGATGTACGAGTTCTTGCGCCCGAGTTTCATTCTCTACGACACGGACTCGGCGATCGGCCAGCTCGGCCACCCAAGCATCCCTGGCCAGATCCTGTGCGCCACGACGGCGTCGCTCACGGCGCAGAGCATCGCGTACCCGTTCGATGTCATTCGCCGCCGCATGCAGCTGCAGGGCTCGTGGCACGCGCAACTCACGTTCCCAACGTACTCGTCGTCGTGGAACTGCGTCGCGGAGACCATGCGAGAAGAGCTCAAGGAGAACGGGCGATGGCGGTTCCGCGCACTGTACCGAGGCGTGTTCGTGAACTCGGTCAAGGCGCTTCCGTCGGCAGTCATCTCGTTCCTCAGCTACGAGAAGATCCGCGAGATGCAGGCGAAGGCAGACTCCGAATACGAGGCTTGATCGCAGAGCGCGTGAGGCGCTAACGAAGCAGCGAGCATCGATGAAATAGACCTTTCTTTCCCATCCACGCCTCGAAACTAATGTGAGACTCCTACTATACGTGCTTCTTGTCGCGGAAGGATCTTTGGGGCGCACTGGATCGACGCATAGCTCCGTCAAAGACTGACGAGAGCAAAAGCGGCGATCGCAGTCAGCGTGTCTAATTACTTGGTGCTGAAAAGCAACGCACGACGTACCTGTCACTCCTGGTACGACTGGATCTTCTTTTCGATTTCCTGGAGCTCCGAGCCGATGCGGCCGAGCGACGAAAGCGAGTTGTGGTAGATCGCGTTCGCGCCAAACCTCTCCGAGCCTCTCGCGGAGCTGCTGCGTCGAGACGATGACCCATTCCGCTTCTTGGCCTCGTTGTGGCTGAGCTGATTGGACAGCGAACTCTGGCTTTCGCGTCGGCCCTTGTCGTCGTAGCGCTGCTCTGCGTAGCTCTTCCTTGGACTCAGTGAGGACTGCCACTCTTTCAACGAGTCGGCGCGCAGCTTCTTCTTCAAGTCGCGGCTCTCGAGCGCTCGCGTCTTGTCGAAGGCCTTCCGCTCGTTGCGCTCGCGCTGAATGACGCCCAGGATGTTCTCCACGACATCCCGCAGCGCCTCCGACACGCGCACCGATTCCGTCAGGAGCCGAGTGGACTTGCGCTCCACGTCGTCCATCCATTCGGGACGTTCTTGTCTCGCGTCGCCTCGAGCATCGACTTCCGCTGCGGCCGATCGCCACGCACTGCTATACCGCCGCTGGAGATCGCGCGACTGGTTGATGAACTCGTTCCAGCGCTCCGTGACAATCTCCATGCGGCCAATGTACTCGTCCAGGTGCACGACCACAGCCGAGTCCTGCTCCATGCCGTTGTTGTTGTTGTTGCTCGTGAAAGCGGCGCCGCGGCCAATGTTGCTCTCCGACCACCGCTTGTAGGTCTCGTTGATCATGTACTGGGTTTGCTCCAACTGCTCCAGCAGCGTCTGCTTCACTTCGCCCATCGACATGCGGCGCTGCAGCTGCTGCGTGTTCTTTATCAGCGTCGCCTTGTAGTACTCAATGTCCTTTTCGCGATCAGTGATCGCGCTCTTGTACACGTCTACAGCGGCGAGCAAGTCCTTGTTCTCCTTCACGGCAGCGAGGTACTGCTTTCGCGCGTGCTCTGCGGCCCGCCGACGTTCTTGCACCTCTTCATGCAGCAGCCGGTTGCTTTCCTTGAGATCATGGTAGTCCCGCTCCAGCTCTGCACGCGATCCCTACATATGAAAACCCCACGAACACAACCTCAGTCAGTCTTTCCGGTATCCTCGCATCCACGAGCGTCTCCGTCAACGTACATCTCGGCGACGAGTGAGAGCGTCCAACTCGGTCTTGGCCTGCGCGGCAGCAGCTTCCGCGCTCGCGACCTTGGATTGTGTGTCGCGCAACTCGCGCTCCAACGTCCGCCGGTCGCTTTCCGCTTCAACACGCAGCTGTTCGTACTTGGTGATCCACGTTCTTTCGGCTGCCTGCAGACATGAGGCAGACAACAACAACAGCCAGCAGCAACAGCACAGTTGGGTTCAGATACTGTCTCCCATGGACATGAAGCGCACGGGTACGAACCTGCTTGTCGTCCTTCACGTGGACAGTTGTGCGCTGGAGGGTCTCCAATTTGCCTTGGCTCGTATGGAGCTGCTTGGATAGGCCATCGAGCTGGCTTGTCATCGATTCCGTTTGTTGCTGCCACTGACGCTGCAACTTGGCAGCTTCAGCGTTGAACTCGCTGCTCACGCAGGCAACAAGACAGAAGGCAACACAACCATTGTGAGTACGCAGGCATTCCCCCACATTCCAACAAAAGAGAAAGAAAAGCGTACCATTGAATCGCCTTGATGGTGCCTTGCACCTGAGGCAGCAACGCGTGGAAGCGATCGGGATTCGTGGACCGCGGTTGCTGCCCAGTGATGCCACTCAACTCGCGCTCAATGTCATCGAGCAGTTGCATCAGATTGGCGTTGGTCGTCTCCACCTCGGCCAGCGTGCGCTCGAGCGCGTCTGCGTGCTGTTGCTCGTCGTGCAGAGTCTGTAGCATCTCGCGCTTCTCAGCTGCAAACTGGCTCGCGCGCTCTGTCTGTTGCTTCATGACCGCAGTCTCGCTGCTCGATGTCGCCGCTGTCAAGTCGGCTAATCGCTGCTCGGCATCCTCCAACTGCGCCGCTCGCTGCTGCAGCTCCTGCTCGCAGTGCAGATACCGCGTCTGGTACTCCTTTGCGCTCGCTTTTTCCTCCTTGAGCAGCGTATCGCACGACTGGAATCGTGCCTCAAGGGACTCGAGCTCGTGCTGGAACGTCGCCAGCTGCTTCCGCAGTCGGAAATTGTCTTGTTCGATCGCGTGCCGATCTTTCTCGAGCGACGCTAACCGCTCGTTCGACGTCTGCTGGTTGCGCACCGACAGCGCGTCCATTTGTGCGCGCACGCGCTGCGCGTCTTCTTCAGCGTGCTGCGCGCGCATCTCGAGGCTCTTGACGGTCACGTCGCGCTCGCTGCACGCGCTTCGCCACTTGTGCAGCTCGGTTTCGAGTTTGCGGAAGCTCTCCATCGCGCTCTCGCGCTCGCTCTTGTAACTCTCGAGCGTCTGCGTCTTGTGCTCGCACGTCGCCGCGAGCTTAACGTTCTGCAGACGCAGCGACTCGGCGTCGCCCGTGACACGCTCGAGTTCGCTCGCCAAGCGCTCCATCTCTTTTTGGAGGCGAAGCTTGTCGGTCTTGATGGCGTCGGCCTCCATGGTCATGCGTTCGCGCTCAAAGTGCGCCTTCTCGCGCTCCGCCACGATGCGCATGTGCTCGACGCGGTAGGTCTCGCTCTCGCGCTGGAGCTGCTCCATCTGGCTCTGCACCTGCTCCTCCATGCGCTTCAGCTTCGACTGGTGCCGCGCATCGCTGTGCTCTTTCTCGCGCACGCGCTGCTCGAGTTGCTCTCTCAAGCGCGCGATCTCGTCGTCGCGCTGCGTCACGAGCGCTCGCCACTCTGCGACTTCAGCGTTCGCACTCGACTGCGTGCTTTCAGCCTTCTGCAGCGCATGCCTGTGGCTCTCGAGCTCGCGCTGCTGGTCGCCATGCGCCTGCAGCAGCTCGTGGTGCTTTGCAGTCACGGTCGCGACCGTGTCTTGGAGGCTCCCGAGCTCGTCTTCGAGCTCCCGCAGCCGTTCCGCAAGCGTCTGCTCTCGCTCCTGTACGCGCTGCAGCTCGACGCGGAGCTGCTGCTCTGCGGCACCGTCTCGGCGGTGGCTCGCATGCGCGCGGCTGCACGCGAGCTCTTGCTTGGCGTCGGCGAGTTGGTGCTGCAGCGCGTGGAGCAGCTCGGTGGCGCGCATCATCGAGAACGACTTCTGCTTGAGCTCGTTGTCGCGCTCCTGGAGCGTGATGCGCAGCTGGAACACCTCGCTCTCGAGCTCCTCGCCCTCGAACGCTGTGCCGTTCATGTGGCGCAGCAGGCGCTCCTCGAGGAAGTTGATGCGCAGCGCCTGGTTGAAATTGTCCATCTTGAGGCGCTCGCGCTCCGCCTGGTCCTCGCGCAGCAGCATCGTGTTCATGAGCGGCGGTGCCTGCGACGGGGACGACAGCCCCGCGGCGGCGGCCTCCGGCGACGCGGGCGACTCGGACGGCCGCATCTCTCGCTCGTAAAAGGGCGGTGGCGGCTTTTTCGTTTTGCGCGTTTATTTTGTGTGTTTTTTTTTATTCTGCTGTTTTGTATCGGGACAAAAAGCGCGCGCGCCAGAGGCGGCGAGACGAAGCGGGCGAGCGAGAGAGAGAAAAAATAAAGTCTGGTCGTAATGAAGCATTACGCTGGGGTTTTTTTGGTTTTTCTGCAACTTGGAAAGAGTTTTTTTGCGTTCAAACGCGGCGAAACGGACAGGGAATAACCATGTGAATTCAAAATACCTGATGCTGGACCTGCGGTTTGTTCTTGGGTTCCTGACCAGTGAGAAAGGCGACGTGGCCAGCAACGATAGAGAGGGACGAGAGTCGGATAGAAGAGAGTGTAGCCAACTCGGCGAAATTCCGAGTCGGATGGTCGACATGGTTCGAATGTTATTCTGTCTGTCTGTTTGTGCCGTACCAGCGCCGCAGACTCGACCGCTCTTTCGAGTTCCCCTTACCTAAAGAAGCTCTGCTTACTCTACAGCGGTGACCCAATGCTACATGCTGTTTCTCTAATCGTATACAGTGAGAGAGAATCCCTCCCACGTTTCTTTCTCGTTTACTCGTCCGCGTCGTCGTCGATCTGCTGGTAGAACCGGAGGACGCGGGAATCGGCGAGAACGAGATCCTTGGGTGACGATGCGCGGCGCAGCCGCGAGCGGAGCCGGAGCCCCTCGAGCGACCGAACGCGCGAGAGCGCGACGTACGCCTGCCCGTACTCGAACACGCGAGAGAGATCGAGCACCGCCGAGTCGAAGGACAGTCCCTGGCTCTTGTGGATGCTGACCGCCCACGCGAGCGCGAGCGGAAGCTGCCGGCGCGCAGCCAGTACCGTGTCGGCCACGCGGACCGTGAACTCTTCGTGCTGGATGATCTCCGTCGAGCCATTTGAGAAACGCACGATCGGGAGGTTGGTCTGAGACGTGAAGCCCTGGATGGTGCCGCGAGATCCGCTCACGAGTCCAGACGCCGGGTTGATGGTCTTGATGAGCATCACTTGCGCGTTTTCTACGCATTCAGGAAGCAAAGGCGCCACAAGTTAGCTACAAACCCCAAGCCAGAGGTTTACCGAAAAAAAAAGAGAAATGTCGTACTCTTGAGGGAGATCATTGGCGGCGCAGGACAGCTTGATAAATATTCCTTCTTGCCACTGCAAGTTTGTACATAGCAGGAGGAGAGAGTTTGTGAGAAATCGGCGCACGCAAGCACATATGCAACGCGCTTGCAACGTTGTTCCGCACCTGTCGGTTGCAACGTAGTTGAATTTTTTGCCGCCGAGTTCCTCCAGGCACTTCGTGTTTATCTGTTGTGGCGACATTCGCCGCGAGAAACGGATCAATCATCGGTGTTCGTTCGCCAGCACGCTAGAATTGACAAGAATGAGGCACGCGGGCATACCTGAAGCACGTCGCTGTTGTGGGTAAAGATATGGATGGCAGTCCAGTCCGATTGGCCGTCGGTGGGTGTGTATCGCTTGTTCAGTGTCGCGATCATGTCGTTGGTCGGCTTGCCGATGCGGAAGGCGTCCAAGATGCGCACAAACTCTTGGTTGGTCTGTCGGAACACTTCCTTGAGCACCGCGATATGGTCGACTCCCTTTCGCCACGCCGCGCTATCAAAGCATAGCGTGACGCTGTTCCGGTCTCTCGACACTGGCGGCAACTGGAAGAAATCGCCTGATAAAACCAACTGGGCGCCTCCGAAAAACCGATTGTCGCGTCGAATGCGGCGCGCGAGGGCCTCCAAGTCGTCAAACAGTGCGCCATCGAGCATGGAAATCTCGTCAATGACGAGCATCTCGACGTCTCCAGCGCAGGAGCGCGTCTTTTTTCTGCTGGATCTGTCGAAGCAGGTCGCCTCGCTTTGCGTTTGGGCGGGTGTCGAGGCCAGCAAAGTGGTGCAGCGTCATGCCGCCGATGTTGTACGCAGCGATACCCGTGGTCGCTGTCGCGTACACTCGTCCGTTGGTCCTTTGCAAACCCTTCTTTAGGATATGCTGCAGCAAAAAACGACTTGCCCGTTCCGGCGCTTCCCGTGAAGAACACGTTTTTCCGTTGCGCGACCACGGTCATGACCTGCTGCTGCTCGCGAGTGAGTTGTCGATGTTGCTGCACCGATGGCTGCTCGTCGCGCATTAGCACTCGCCTGGTCTTGCGCGCTCGCTCGTTCTGAGTTGCACCTATGCGTCTCATCCTACTGGATTCAGGAGACCCGAGCTCGTTGGAAACACCGCGAAGCGCTCGTCTTGGAGTGTGGCACTCTGGCTCAGGTGCACGCTCAGCTTGTCTCTTTCGAAGCAAACTCGAGTAGGTTGGTGGCTGCTGGAGCGCGCTGGTGGTGGGCACGTGGGCTCGCGGCGTCTTTGAGATCGCGCCTATGAGGACGGTGAAGGCGAAAACGGACTCCATCTCTGCAGGCTCACCACCACGGAAGTTGTACTGGTACATGCGAGCACCATTACGTCTGCAGTAATACACACAAACGCATGCAGCACATGTGAGCTTTGACTATTTGCATTGGACGCAGAGAATGAATGCATCAAGTGCATTCCTTACGTGATAAGCGTCAGCTTTCCGTGGCTCATGTGACTTGAATAGACCGCCACGTGCAAGCGCAAGCACAAAAGAGAGACCGTGAGCTCCACCCCTGCACGCCATTAACTGTGCCTTTGCTTCGTTTGTGCGAACCTTCATACTTTTGCTCCTACATCCTGAGCGCCTTGCGCATCGGCGGGTCTTCGCTGACGACCTCCAGCCCACCGCGCCTCTTGGTAACCTGAGCCGCACAGCAGCATATCACGCATCTATCGTTAGCACATTATTGTTTTCGTTGCCATTGCCGGCATGCGCTCTTGCAAGCAAGGAGCCTCACCACTGTGCGCTTGCACGCGGTCGTGCACGTGTTCCGTCCCGTGAGCGCGTTCGCCACTTGGAACTCCAGCTCGCAGCGCACGGCGACGGCGGCGGCGCTCATAACAGTCGAGCGTGGCGGCGGAGCGCTTCCAGCAATGGCGCAATGCAGAGCGGATCGTCTGTAGCTCTTCAAAATTGACACACATGGGGAAGGAAGAGTGAATGTTTTGGTTTGAACTTTCAAAACGGCAAAATTGAGTTATTTAACGCATAACCGATGCTACCACTTTGAGTGCTGAAAAAAAAAACACGAGCTGTCGTCGTTTGGACCACATATCCGAAACATTCACTCCTGTTTACCAGAGGGCCAAAGATTTTCTTTGCCAAACGCCAAGAGTCGTTTGGTTAGATTCATATTTTGTTTTTGTTTTTGTTGTTTGTTGTTTTTTTTCGCATATTTGGAATGAAAGCATCACACAAACTCACTTCCCTCTCTTTCTTCTAGGACCACTAGCTGCTCCCATTCCTCTCTCTGTTGCGTCATTCTTGGCATTGAGCTCTGCTTCGTCGTGATGTCTCTTCTCCAATCGCCGCCTTCTGTCTCGCTTCTTTTGTCTTCTTTTGCATCCGCATATTAGTCTTTGGATTGCTGGATCTCTAAGGACTTCTGATACGCCTCGATGGCTTTCTCGTGGTCTCCTTTCTCGAACAGAATCTTGCCCAGCAACGTCGAATTCGTCGCAGATGGCTCGAGCTCCAGCGACTTTGTTATCGCGAGCACGGCATCATCTAAATTATCGTCGGCGTAGTACGCGCGGCCCAAGTACGAGTGCAGCGTCGCGTCGTTCGGGCAAATGTCCACGGCTCGCGCAAACGCTTGCACTGCCGCACTCACCATGCCGTTTTCCATCATAGATAAGCCGAGGTTTACCATCACGTCGATCTCGGGGAGCGTCCCGTCGTCACCTTCGTCGTCGTCGGCAAACTCTTGCGTCGAGTCATATGTTTCGTCGGCGTCGTGCAAATCGCCGAATCCCTCCGTTGGTCGTTCCTGCGAGACGTCCGAGTACGTGGACTCAACGAGCGACATGCTCGCGAATTCGTCTTGTAACGGCGCCACAGGAGAACTGGACGCGACTAGTTCTGGCATAGCAGCGACCTTCACTGGTACAGGCGGCGGCGGCGCATCCGTGCTTGGACGATCGATATCTACTTCACGTCCTCGGAAACTGCCGCTGCTGTTTGTTCGCTGCATCAACTTCCCGCCGGCCTCGTATGAGTTGTACATTTGGCCATAGCCACTGTGCGATCCGGACGGATGCAGTTCGCTTGTGCTCGTACCTGCGGAGGACGAGCCGCTTGCTCGTAGCTTCACAGGGAACGAGTTCAGTTGGTCTCGCCCGCTGCCTCGTCGGCTCAGCCGCTCGGGGTCGAGCGTCTCGTTCAAGAGCTCTGCCTGCGCTCGGAGTTGCGATTCTGCGAGCTCTTTTTCTTCCAACAGAATCGACACCTGCTTCTGCAGACTCGCGACCTGATCGTGGATGCCGTTGTACGGCGACGCGTCGAGGTTGTTCGGGCGCGCTGGCGCCGACACGTGACGCTCCAACTGATGCGATGTGTTCGGGGCCTCGGGCTGGTGCTGCACGGCTTCGTCCGATCTCCGGTTCGGAAGCATCTGGGGCTGCGTCGTTCGCGGCTGGTTTAGCGTCAAGCCATTGCGCAGCAAGTCGTGGCAGACAGTGCACACACGGTGGCGGTCGGTGAGTCCGTAGTGCGGCAGCCGCATGCGCTCGCGTGCTGAGTGGTCTCCACAAATCGATTGGCCGCAGTTCCGGCAATGGTGGCGTTTCTTAAACGGAGTGAACTTCAACGAGCAAATGTGGCAGTTCGGCGCGATCATCCACCGCGGCGGGAGTGACACCACGGATCGGCTAGAGCCGCGCGAATTCGGCTGGTGTTGCATCGGTCTCAAGCCGCTGTTGATGGAACTAACGCTCGAGACACTGGTCGCGCGAAACGAATCGCCGCTCGTACTGCGGTACAAGTCCGCCGTGTTCATGAGCTGGTAGTCGTTGTCCGAGAACGCGCGTGACTTGTAGCTGTCTGGGCCGCGTCCTCTCGAAGATTGCGACGCGCCGCTGATACTGTTCGAAGCATACGCTGCGCTCCCGCGCGACGAGCCCGTGTGCTGTCCTGGTGCGCGGTCGTCTCTGCCTGTCGGGTACTCGTCGCGGTCGTCGTAGCCCATCTGCTCGCTCGAGTACCCCGCTTCCTCGCACACATGGTGGTACATTTCCTCGAGCAACTTGACCGATCGAGCGGGGAGATTCGATTTTTTTGCGAGCTGCACGGCATTCTCGCCCGACGGCGCCTTCTTGAGCACGGCGTCCGGGTACGACGCGAGCAGCGCCTGGAGCCACTCGACCTTGGCCTGCGCCTTGATCGCGATCTGCAGCGGGAGCATCTCGGCCGTGTTCGTCGCGCGCGCGCCGTGCGGGAACGCCTTGAGCAGACTCATGAGCACGGTCTCGCTGATCGAGTGCGGCTCAGTGCACGCCCAGTGGAGCGGCAGCATGCCATACGAGTCGATTTGCTGCGCCGTGAGCGGCTCGGCGTCCACGAGGCGCTTGAGCTCCTCCCACTTGGAGCCCTTCGCGAGCTTGATCGCGTCCATGCGCTTGGGCGCGTCGGCCGCCATCGCGCTTTGCTGCTGGGCTTGCGGGCTTCTCCCCTTTTTTCCTTTTGGTGCCCCACCTCGGACGAGGGAAGGGGGGCGCGCGCGGGGGGGGGGGGGG
>JAADVP010000706.1:0-15793 GCA_023335675.1 Globisporangium solare
CCCCCCCCCTCCTTCCTCCCTTCCTCCCTCCCTCGACGCCGCTCATTGAGTGAGCGCTGCGAGGCTGAAACGGAATTTTTCCGTGGTTTGTGTGGACGGGATGGATGCGCGCATGACGTCGGCGACCCGCGAGAATGACGGAGCGACGGTGACGAGATCGCGCAGCAGCAGCGGCACGCTGTCGACCCATCGCGCGCGACGGCTCTCGGGCAGAGGCCTGTGCCGCGCCAGCACGTCGTCGTCGAACACACAGAACCAGAGCCAGCACCAGACGCCGTCGAGTCCGCGTCCATCATACCATGCAGTAAGGACGCCGCCGGCCAAACCCGCGACGTCAGCAAGCTTCCCGAGCTTCCCCAGCACGAGACACCCCAGCAGCAGACCGCCGGAGGAAACTGCACAGCAGCAGGGAACCGCGGAATCCGGCGACGACGCAGTCTTCTCGAGCAACCGAAGTAACGCGAGCGCGTATCTGCCCGCACACGGCCACCCGCACGCGCTTTCCGCGATGCTCGGCGCACGACGGACGTCCTCGGGGGCGTCATCCTTCGCGTCGCTCAGCGGCATCGAGCGCTCGCGCGCTGGCACGGGAGAATCGTCCCGACGCGGCTCGACGTCGCTGCAGTTGGCGCACTTGGAGGGTCCGTCGTCGTCGCTCCGACTGCACTCGTCTCGACAAATACCGCTGGTGCATTCGGAGGAGTCGGAAGACCGAGGCTCTGTCACGGCCGTGCGCGATCAAAAGTCGTGGGCCACGGTGCTGTTTTTCGAGTGGCGGCATCACAAGCTGCGGCTGCGACGACTCTGCTTTTGGGCGAGTGCGCTTGCGGTGTTCCTGTTTTGCTTTGCGCTCGCATTTGTGCTCCCGCACAGTCTGCAGCGGCTCGCGCCCGTCGTGACCGGCTCGCTGCTGAGCTTGATCTCGTCGCTGGTGATCCTGGTGTCGTATTTATTCCAGTCGCAGAACCGGCGGTACCCGAACGAGCTGCTCGTGTACGTCGCGATCTGCGAGTTTGGACTGGCGCTGCTGGCGCTGGCGCACGTGATGATGTACTGCTCGGGCAGCGACGACACGTCCGCGTCGTTCTGCGAGCCCATGAGCATGCACACGTGCTCGGTGATGTCGGCGCTCGAGATGTTCCTGCTGCTCGCGAGCGTCGGCTGGTTTGGCGCCGCGATCCTGCACTTGTTCGTGTCGGTCTCGAATCCGTTTGCCAACTACAAGAGCCAGCTGAAGATGTACCACAGCATCGTGTGGACCGGGTCGATCGTGATCTCGGTGGCTGTCCCACTCGTGATCTTTTCCAAGTCGTTCCAGGACCGGTACGACATGAGCAGCGTCGAGATCTGTCGCGCCGTGGGCCTCGTTCTCCCAATGCTACCGTCCTTTTCGAGCCACGAGGAGCAAGAAGCGCGCATCAAGCAGTGGCAGAGCCTGAACATGGAGTACTGGGGCACGCTTTTCGTGCTCGTCGTGCTCCTGGTCGTCGCGGCGCAGTCGATTCTCGTCGTCGGGTGGTGGCGCTCGAACAGCGGCACGGTGATCGCGCTCAAGGCGAGACGGCGCATGATGAAGCGCATGACGATCTACGTCCACACGCTGAACGCGACGTGGCTGACCACCCTTGTCGCGTTTTTCGTGTACCGGTCGAACGACGACGCACTGCAGCGACTTCCCCCTGCGTACCAGGCGTTCAAGAGGGACGACGACGCCGAGGGCGTGCACTTTCTGAACGCGCTTTTCCACTTCCTGCTCGCGGCCAAGGGCTACTTTACGTGCGTCGTGTGGGTGAGCGTGAACAAGCACTGCTGCGCGTTCCGCGGCGTCCTCTTTGGCGGGTCCTCGGGGGCGTCAACCGACGGCGAAGACGACGACAACAACCGAGGCGGCGCGATGTTCAACAACGACGGCAACTTCAACTCTTCGTCGAGCAACGCGCTGGCGTGGAATTCGTCGAGCTTTGTGTCGTTGGAGACCGGGACAGCAGCGCAAGGACGTGGTGCGCTTGCATCTGGTCGCGAGCCGCTCATTCAGGACACTCGCAGCTTGTTGCAACGCGCAGGAACCGGTGGCGACAGTGGTGGACGCGAGAACAACCATGCGGCGTCGGCGTCGTCGCTCTCGTCGTGGGCCTCGCAGAACAACGAGACGCTGCAGCGCGAGATCATTTACTACACGGTGTGCGGCATCACGAAGGCGATCTTGAAGTCGGTGCAGTCGGCCGACACGAATATCTTTTTCCAACAGCTGCTCGTTGGCGCCGAGCGCGACTCGGCGTTCACCAACAACTCGATCATCTCGCACGTGCAGAATATCGACATCATGAGCTCGCCGCTCTCGTACTGCCAGCCGCACTCTGTGAACCCGCTGCCGCCGTTTCGACGCGTGCCAGCAGATTCGCTCCAGACCGCCACGGATTCGGCAAACTCGACGCCAGCGAACAGCTTCTCTGCGCAGCGCACGAGCTTCTTGAGCACGTCGAGTCAGCAGCCGCCGCTCTCGCAAAGTTTCAACGGGAGCTTCGGTCACCAGCATGGTCCTGGCCGATTCTCGCTGTATCCAGTGTCGCAGGTTCCGTTTGAGCTCTTTGACCAGGAAATCGAGCTGCAAAGCAATCGCTCATCGTCGTCTCTGGGGCTATCCCCGCTGTTTGCCGGCATCCGCCGCACGGCGACGGCTTTCGGAGCCCACCCGCCAGCGACCGAGGACGCGACGAGCCCGGCGACCAACATTGAGGACCCCAAGCCGAAGGTGTTTATCGACTATGCGCCAAGCGAGTTTCGCGCGATCCGCCTCGCGTTTGGGTTGTCGGACGAAATGTACCTGGCGTCGTTCCGCACGACTGCGAAGGAACGGGTCTCGGCAGGCTCGAGCGGCGCGTTTATGTTTTTCTCGGGCGACAACTCGCTCATTGTCAAGAGCATGAAGGAGAAGGAGTGTCGGAAGCTCGTCAAGATGATCCCAGCGTACGCCGAGTACATTCAGCAGCACCCGAAGTCGCGGATCATTCGGTTCTTTGGGTGCCACCGCATCCGCTTGTACGGCCGCAACTTCTACTTTGTGGTGATGTCGAACGTGCTGCACTCTGTCAAGCACACGGCGACCATCACGGAAAAGTACGACGTGAAAGGCTCGTGGATTGATCGCCGCGCGCGACGCCCCCAGCCCGGCGACATGGTGACGTGCTCGGAGTGCAATGCGACGTACGAACTGGGTCGCGCGGATGCGTCGGTGACGTTCCCGTTCCATTTGCATCGTCCTGATATGATTCTCAAAGACTTGGATCTGCAGCGCAAGCTGCACTTGCCGCGCGCAGTCGCGGAATCGCTGCACGCGCAGTTGGCCTCGGACGCGGAGTTTCTGAACAGCATGGGCATCATGGACTACTCACTGCTCATTGGGATCCACAAGTGTCGCCTGCAGGAGTCTGCATGGCCGCGTGGCGGCGCCATGGCCTCTGTGATCCACGAGGGGGACGACGACGACGAATCGCTCAAGTCCAAGTCGTCGAGCGGCTCGAACCTGGAACCGCTCGGCACGACGACACCTGCGTCAGAGGAAGTGTACTTTGTCGGCATCATCGACATTCTGCAGGAGTGGAGTTGGGAAAAGCAGATGGAGAAAGTGGGCAAGATGCTGCTGGGCAAGCCGGGCAGCGGCATCTCGGCCGTCGCGCCCGATGCGTACTGCAAGCGGTTCAAGGCGCGCGTGGCGCAGATCCTGCTCCGCGACGGCGACGGGAAGTTGGCGCCCAAGCCAACGACGATGCATGTGAGCGAGAGCGACACGATGCTCTCGCGGCTCGACGGCGAAGACAATGGCGAGCAGCAGTACTTGGAGCCGGACATGCGGCCGTGCCCTTGCGTCCACGAGTCGGACGAGGACGACGAGTCCCGACCCGACCAGAGCGACGGCGCGGCAGTCGGAGCAGCGCTCGCATGAGCCGAACCGCGAAGCACGGAGGCAGCTCTATTATTATTGTAAAAGTATGATTTAATATTAATTTCTCGCATTGCTCTCTCGATCTTGTTGGACCACAAACTGATTTGGGCGTCAACAAAGATACCACTCGCAATCCTCAGCAGATCCGCTAACTGCACGTGGGTGGACCACGAGAGGACTGAAAACGAGATCTTTCGAAGCAATCTGGAGACGATCGCAAGCGCCAGCTGCTGCTGCGGACGCGCGAGTCACGCAGGCACGCAGCAGCGGACCGTGGCGCAATGGACGCAGTTTGGTGGCTAGCGCTGAGCAGCGGACTCCATCTGGCAGAGTCATCTCATCATGGAGGGAGGTGGACCGACCGCGAGAGGCCGCTGACATGGTTTGTCCCGGTCTCCCCCAAGCGATAAGATTCAAAGACCCACTTCAGAAAAGCCAGACAGATGGATTTGCCCACGCGATACACCAAGCCCTAGAGTGCAAACACCCAGATGGTGTGATGAAGGATTCTTTTGAACAGGTTGTATTATGTGTTGTACACAGGTTTTCATCGGAACGGAACTCTCACGATATCATAACAAAACCAAGAACAACCCAGAACATCGAAATGAGTTTAGTCATTATATCCACTAAACGGAGGTTTCAAACCAAGCGGCATCGAGTTCCCTTGCGAAGCAGCCAGTTTCGCCCCTTTCCAGCACCTCAGTTCGCCAATCCCCTGCTGGATACAATTGAACAGAGGGGGAAGCCACCTCTTGTCAGCCTCCCTGTATATATGGAACCTATCGCTAAAATTGATACGATGCTTTTTGTTGTTTCTTCATTCACTACACTTACTATTACCGCGCGTCACACTGTACCAATGCATATCATTTAAAAATGCATCTGCTAAAAATCGCCGCCCGCTGTCGCTGTTCAGGAGAGAGAGCGTGCCTCTGTCTGCGCCCGCGCGCAGGTCCGGATCATCTCGTCGCATCGCGGCCATGCATGCGCCTGCGGCGCCGGTCGTTCGCCCCATCCGCCGCACTCCGCCATTTGCGCTCGACGAGCAGCTCCGTCCCCCCCCCATTTAACTTCGCCCTATAGCTGCTGACGATGCTCGGCGGCTCGCTCAACGCGCTCATGGCGCTCGCGGCGCTCAACGCGCTCGCGCGCAGTGCCCACGCGACGACGGTCACGATCAAGAACTCGTGCAGCGACAGCATCCAGCTCTGGGACAACGCCGTGGTGCAGACCATGAGCTCCGGCGCGACCGTCACGCGCGACCTGCCCATCGGCTTCCACGGCATGTTCCGCGCCGGCGTCAACCCGCAGGCTACGCGTACGTCTCGCCATCTGCTCGTCTCTGTGTTGTGTCTTGTCCTCACTCCTCACGGCATAACCTGTCGTTTCTTTCTGTGTGCAGTGGCTGAGCTGGCCGTGGAGGGCGGCTTCCTCTGGTACGACATCAGTATCATCCCGACCGGCCCCAAGTCCGGCCCCGAGTACTGCCCGAGCCTGCAGGCGTGCAAGGACCTGACGGGTGGCGTCGGCTACAACATCCCGATGCAGATCGCGCCGAGCGGGTGCCAGACCGTGACGTGCATGAGCGACGGCTGCGCCGACGCGTACCAGTACCCCAAGGACGACACCAAGACCCACGCGTGCCCGATGATCAACCCTGTGACGGTGACATTCTGCCCCGGCGGCTCAGGCGGCTCGCAGTCGTCCACTCCGGCGCCGACGCCGCAGCCAACGACGCAGGCTCCGACCCCAGAGCCAACGACGCAGGCTCCGACCCCAGAGCCAACGACGCAGGCACCGACGCCAAAGCCAACGACCCAGGCTCCAACCCCAGAGCCTACCACCCAGGCCCCAACTCCAGAGCCTACTACCGAGGCGCCAACCCCAGAACCGACGACCGAGGCGCCGACTCCAGAGCCAACGACTGAGGCTCCAACCCCAGCGCCAACCCCAGAGCCAACCACCGAGGCGCCGACTCCCGAGCCAACGGCGAGCGACGACGTCCTTTCCATGCTCGGTATCGACCGATCCATGGACGCTCTGTCGTCGGGCTCGGGTGATGCCGCGGAGGTGCAGGGCTCCAGCTCCAGCGTCGGTTCCAGCGTCGGCTCCAGCGTCGGCTCCAGCTCGACTGACGACGACGCCTTCCGCTCGCTCGACGTCGGTTCGGGTTCATTTGGTTCGAGCTCCGTTGGCTCTGGTTCCACCGGCTCGGCCGACTCGAGCTACGCTGGTTTCGACTTTGTTGGATCCGGCTCGTTTGCCTCAAGCAACAACGGCGAGAGCCTCGAGGCCGGCGTGCTCACGCCAGCGCCAGCGGCGGAATTCGGCTCGTCGACCTTGAACAACGTGCGTCAGGCCGGAGGCAGCAGCAGCGGCGGCACCAACGTGTCGGCGCAGACCTCGCAGACCAACACCAGCAACACCGCCGGCACGCTGATGTCGGTCTTGGCCGGCGTCGCGTGCGTTGCCGGCGTCGCCATGTTCGTCACGGCCAAGAAGAAGAAGGCGCTGGAGCAGGAGACCGTGGAGCGCAAGGACTCGGTGCTCTCGGTGTTGCCGGGCGACACCGAGGCCATGCTCACGCCGATCGACAACATCCAGTGCATCTAGACGCCCCCCATGCGAACGAAGCGTGGCGCGCACTGTCCATGCTGGGTTTGGTTTTCTTTATGCGGCAAGTTTAAATATTATGCACGTGTCTTTCTTCGTATGCTCGTTCCTCACGCTATCTGTCGCTCCCATTCGTTATGATGATGGAAAGCACTCCATGCGCGTCTGTGATCTATGACGGAGACCGAGTGCCTGTAGCCGCGCTCTGCAAGAGGGATCTCGTGGCTGCGCCCATTCGGTTCGCATTGTACCCCTGAGCCTTTCCCTCCGCCTCATGTGTGTCGTGTGTGGGGGGTGGATAGCCTCTCGCGCATGTACCGTATTTTGTTTGCTATTTAATCAAAGCGTCCTCTGTGCGAAAACTACAGAGTGCAGATGGTTGTCACTTATCACAGTATGCTGCTGCGACGAAACACGCGCTAAAGCATGCAGTGTACTTATTTGTGAGATAATAGATGCTAACTGTCACTTGACATTGCTGCATCACGGTTGATCGAGTAAAACAAGCCATAAATTGCATCACCTGCGCAAATCAGTGCGAAATGTGATTTTATGTGCGTACTTAATGGTAATGCAGTAAACAGAGTCACCTCACGACTTGTGTAATATGGTACAATCGATTCGGCACGTTGGTGCGGATGTGTAACAAACGCTGCAACCCGATTCGCTGGTTGCTCTGCAATGCGGGAGGGAGCAAAGAAGCAACGAAAACAACCATCACTCTGAACCGCTCCCACCATTTTCGATCCAAGATCCGACGTCGCATCCACTGCCTGTATGCAAATCTCCTTCTATAATCTGCTGCGATTTCTCGTTTCTGCTCGAAACGACGTCGTGTTTCCGAAAAGCAGTGCGTTCCGTGCTGACAGGTCGTTTTTTCTTTGGCGCACTCAAACGAGCCACTGCACATAAACGGCGCCGGATCTGGTGCAACAGCGCCGCCAGCAAGGTCTCACCTTGCTCGTGCTGAGTGTGTACTGACCGATCGCCACGTTGCGCCAGTTGCCCACGGGAAGGAAATCGCGTCCCGCGCATTGTTCGACTTCTTTTTTGTTGTTGTTGTGAACGTTCTTCTGGCTTTCAAATGACGCGCTGCGCCATGCGAACAGTGCGCGTGCTGCTGCTAATGCTGCTGCTCGCGATGGCGGACGGCGCCGCGGTCCACGTGGTCAATCACTGCGTCGGCGCCATGAAGCTCTACGACGGAGAGAACGTCACGCGCCTCGCCGAGAACGCGAGCGTGGCGCTCGACCTCCCCGCCGGCAGCATCCGCTCCTACCGCTACGGCATCACGTCCCAGGCCACGCGTACGTTCGCTAATGCGCTCATGCGTGCTGCGTGCGTGGCGCTCATTCTCTTTACCCATGCATGTGCACCGCAGTGGCCGAGTTCTCCGTCGACGCGCTCAACAAGACGTGGTTCGACATCAGCATCATCCCGACGGGGCCACTGAGCGGAGTAAGCTGGTTTGCATTGTTGCTTTGTTGTTTTTCATTTTGGGCGTTGCTTGGACTCACTCGGCATGACTGTGCGACGTGAGCAGCCGCAGCACTGCGCGAGCCTCGAGGACTGCAAGGTGCTCACGGGCGGCGTGGGCTTCAATGTGCCGCTGCAGATCACGCCGAAAGTGACCTACGCGAGCGAGAACTGCCGCAAGCTCGTGTGTGTCGCTGACGGCTGCGACGACGCGTACCAGTTTCCGCAGCAGGACGAGAAGACGCACGCGTGCGGCGCAGGCGTCGACTTCCAGGTCGTGTTCTGTCCGTCCACAGCCGGTAGGTTCCTGTTCCTGAATGATGGCACGTAGTGCGTGCACGGGCTCACCTCTGAGTGTGTGTCTGCTGTCGTGATCTCAGATACGGAGACAGACTGGAGCTTGCCTGGGTACTGGGTCGACGACGACGCCAGCAAGAAGCAAGCACTCGAGAGCGGCGTGATCGTCGGTGACGCCAGTCCCGTGCCGACAGTGGCGACGTCCGCGCCGACGCCGGTAGCCTCAGAAGTCATCACGCAGTCGGTGGCGGGCGACGACTCGTCGGCAGCAGCATACGTGGCAGCAGCGCTCGGCGGCATCGTCGTGTGCATAGTGTGCGTCGCGCTTGTCGTGCGATATCGCCAGCGCGTGGTCGCCGATGTGCACTACCACTGGCCCGACCGCCGCAGCTCGGACGCCATTTCCTTTGTCTCGGCCAAGGACATCATCTAGGAGCTGCTGGAGTGCGAGACACAGGATTATTTAACTGGCGCCCGGCGCCACGTTCGTTAAGCACACAAAAGGCGGCAGCAGGAGCCAAAGGTAGAGTGCGTATACTAACTTTATAGACTCAGCTGAATAGAAAAATAGATCACACAAATTGGACAAGCACTTGGCGTATTTCCAGATATTTGCAGGGTCGTTTGTGATCCGTTGCGAAGCACTTGTGGCGCCAAAACAGGAGTCTCATGGGCAGTCGGCAGTCGTCTGAAGGCGCGTTTGCGGACGTGCTGCCGGCGACGAAGAAGCAGGCGCTGTCTGCTACCAAGACAAGCGACGTGAGCAAGGGTCCGATCGATAATGGCGCGTCAGCAACCACGCACCCGCCAAGTCAAGCGGAAGAGGTTCCAACAGTTCCTGGCGAAGCGCACGCGCAGATTGTTCTTTCTTCAGCCTCGATGCAAATCCAGCCCCCAGCGCATGCGCTGCTCCAAGACCAACTGGCAGTTACGCGAGAAGAGAACGAGGCTGCGGACCGACTTCAGATCCCCGAGAGCGTGCGCAAATCCAGGCTCCTGGACGAATTCGCGGCCGTGTGCTCCGAGATTCTCCCCGAGTTCCTGTTCGTGAGCAATGTCGCTGTCGCACGCGACACGAAGCGATTGCGAGCACTCGGGATCACCCACGCGGTGAATTGCTGCAAGGAATTGTGCATCAAGTCTCTCTTCCAGCCAGACGGAGACGTCGACGACGCAGTGTCCCGCTCGACGCTCCGCGTCTTCGAGCTCGCGCTTCGTGACGACGTCCGAGAAAATCTCACGTGATTTTTCTACCAGGTGGTCACCTTCATCGATGACGCGCGGCGATCCGGTGCCAGCAAAGTGCTCATCCACTGCCACCAGGGCATCTCTCGCTCCTGTGCGTTCGCCGTCGCGTATGTCATGTATCAGCAGCAGCAACAAAGCCGCCACGCGCAGCACAAACCGCTTGGCTTTCGCGAAGCGTTGGCATTTGTGAAAAGCCAACGGCCGATCGCGAGTCCCAACACTGCGTTCCTGTGTCAACTCATCGCTTGAGAGCAGGAACTCGCGCCGTTCAGTGCGCTCTCACCAGATGCGCCGCCGCGGAATGTGCTGTACCGCCTTGCGCCGCACGCAGCGCATGACCCCGAGACGCTGGTCTTGAAAGTGTGTCGCTGCGTTAGTGCATCGCAGCAATCACCTGTCGTGGTCACGTACGACGCGGGTTCGTGGCGCCCAATCGTGTGGTCGCGAGGCATTTTCGTGTTTATGGGCTCACCGCAAGAGGTGACGATCTGGAAGGGTTGCGCGTGCGATATCGCGAATGGCGCCGCTGAGGCGAGACGCCATGCCGAGCGCATGGTTCGTGTTCGAGTATCCTGTCTTTCTCGTGGAGACGCCAACGACCAGGAAAATGCTACTGTATCGCAAAGCATCAGCATTGCTGACATCGATGAGGCATCAGAGAACGGCAATGCTGCGCAAGATTGCGATCGCTTTGGGTACGCCGATGAACTGGCGTGGATGCAAACGGGGCACCCCGGCCCGGTTTCGATGTCATCTGGCAATGATTTAGACGGCGCAATCCATCACCACGAGGCTGAGCTTGCTGCTCTCGAGGTTCCAGGCGAGAAACCGTTGCTGTTCGTTCTCGACAGCATCGACGGCGATGGCGACGGATCTTGGGATCAGTTGACCGAGTACGACTCTGAGGATTTAACGTCTGGCGATGCGTTCTTGCTGTACGCTCCTGCGCCTGCGTCTGGACCTGCGAGTGACCCCCATTATCTATGGATTGGAAGCGCGTGCGCTGTAGCAGAAGGCTCGCTGATGACCCTCGCGATGCAGCAGGTAATGAAAATCCAAGGGCGTGCATCCGCAAAGCCTACTGCAGCGCCAGTGATCGAGAGAGCGCGCGACGAGAGCGAGCAGTTCTGGAGCGCATTCGAGCGGGGCTACTAGAAAGCAAGCCTTCATTTCTCTTTTTTGCATTGTCCTTTTCTCTTTTCAACTGGCAAAATCCACGACGTATATACTACTGTTTCGAAGATGCTCTCTCGCGCGTTGGGTCTCCTCCATTCTCGCGTTTAAATCGCGCCGGCCTGTGGCTTCGCTCGCGGCAGCGCTGCTGCTGCGCCTGCGTTTGCAGGCGACTGCCCCGTCGTCGCCGTCGTCATGGCGCGGATCTCGACGAGCAGACAGCTCACGGTGTCGGAAAACGTGACGACGTCGTGGTGGAACGGATCCACGGTCACCAATAGCTTGTCTGTCGCAGCGTCGCTCTGTGGAGGACCATTTCGAAGAACGAAAACGGGCATAAACGGGAGGTCAGTGTCCACATCAGATGGACAGTAATCAAGACCAACACTAACAGTACATGGCAATGGATACCTTTGTCGGCGCGATCTCACGCACAATCGCTGCGAAGGATTCCTAGATTCAAAAAACATGAAACACAACTCAGCAGCGGACGTTGCATTCCCATCCCACGCATGGTATGCAGCGTACGTGGTTGACGACTCCGACGTGCTCAAGGTCGTAGCGCTCAAAGACGGCGCGAAACCCCTCGAGCAGCCTGCAACGGTCCTGCAGCTGGTAGTCGTACAGCACTTGCTCGAACACGAAGAACGGCAGTGCTGCCTATTCTCTCGTTGCTCCAGCTGGTTGCCGGTGATTGGCACTGCCTTGTGTCTTCGAGACCTTTGTCGATGCGGTCCATGGGACAACTGCTGCCGCTGCGGCTTTGCCTTGACGAGGCGCACTCGCGGTGGCTTTCCAGGTCTCTGCTTTCCGTCGAGCGAGGCGAAGCAACGTCGCGCTCTGCACATGATTCAAAAGCCAACAGCTTTAAGGTTAGTCCAAACAAGCGTCCCCATTTACGCAATGCTAGACACACGTACATCCTGCGAGTCGTAGAGGTACGTGAGCATCTCGTGCCACTCTTCTTCGTAGACCACGTTCTGCAACCGCGCCTGCACGAGCGCCGTGATCGCAGTCTCTTGCTTCATTGGGTACTTGTCCTGGAAATACGCGCGCAGCAAGTCCACGAGTGCCTACTGGAGCTTCTTCTTGATGCTCACGAACGCTTCGTCGACCTGGTTGTGCAGCAGCGCGAGAAACATCGCGGCGTTATTTCCCTGCGCTGCAAACTGCTCGCAGCCTTTCCAGATCGCGCTCGCGTACTCGACCGTGAGCGCGTGGAGCCCAAAGCGCTGGTTCAAGTACGTGTGCATGTGCTGCTCTATGGTCTCTCGCGGTGCGCCGACGTCAAAGCACTTGGTGTCGTGCTTCTGCTTCGACGTCGTGATGTAGTGGATCAAGTCGACGAGCTGCTTGAGTGTGAGGCCGCGAATGCGAGTTGCCATTGGAGCTGTAGCTGCTGCTGCCGTTGCAGCAGCAAAAGTCGAGCCGCTGGATCGAGCACTGCAAGTGGCTCCATGTGGAGGAGAGGCAGATATGATCTGAATCGCAGTTTTGCTGCTGCTGGGAGCCGCAAAATTGCCCAACGTCGGGGACGCATTTGCTGCGCTCACCGCCGACGGCATCCTCATACTCGTGGTCGCCGTGGCAACAGTAGAGCGCTTCCGTATCCGTCGCACCGATGTCTGGGTTGGTGCACCGGAGGCATAGGCGTGTTCGTGCTGCTCCGTTGTGGGCTCGTGCTGCTTCATCCACCGGCCTCAGCGAGCGCTCGTGAGGATTTCCGCTTAAACGATTCATTTTCCCGCTTCAGCGGCCAGTTCTCTTGCTCCACGAGCTCCCGCTGCGCTTTTTCTTGCTGCAGCCTGGTTTGCACGGCTTCCAAGTCACTTTCGAGGCTCTCGGCGACCTCGAGCAACACTTTCATCTGGTGCTGGTGGTCACTGTTGCTGCCCTCGGATCGGGAAGCTGCATGCGATTGTGCGGCGACAACCGTGGCCTGCTGCCGCTGCAGCGCGACGAGCACGTCCTTTTGCATCTGCAGCAGTTGCGCGAGCGCGTTACCGAGGGTCCCGTCCACGCCATTCGCTTTCTCGACGCCGTAGAGGCCGCACACTTCGAGCAGACTCCAGCGCGCCTGCAGCATCGTGATGCTTTTCTTCATCGCATCGACGCTCGGCGACTTGTTTGTGTGGCTGCTGCTACTGCTTTCGACGTGCTCACTTTCCTGGCGGCTCAACTGCGACGCGAGCTTGTCGACATGGCGGTCGAGCTGCTCGTAGACCATGAGCTGCTGCTGGCTGGACGCAGCGTCTTTGCCCTGGCCGCACTGGTGGAATGCCTTGACCACACTCTTCAGTTGCGACAGGAAAGCCTCCGTCGCCGGCGACAGTAATGGCTGCGACGTTGCTCTCGTCAGGACGCTGCTCGTCGCCAACGGATCGTTGCCGCCTGGCGCTGTGGCTCGGCTCCCAGCTTCCTCGCTCGAGCCCGTTTGCGCTTTCAAAAGTTTGTGCCAGTCGGTTTTGTCGTCAGGAATGGTCGCAGGTTGCTCTGTTGGTCGCACGCTCGTGGTTTTCTTCGTCGCTGCTGCCCCCTTCGTGGTCGCAGCAGCCGTGGGGTGGGAAGTTCCATGGTCACGCCGTCTTCGTGCGGCTGGGACGCTGCCGTGGAGTTTTGCGCCCTTCTCGTCGTCCTCTTTGGCGTGGTGCTCCATCTTGAGGTTGGCAAACTGCAGACGAAGCGTGCGCTTGTCCTGCGGTGACGTGATCATCGGTGAGCCTGTGCGAGCCACCGTCACCGAGTCCTCCCCGCCGGCGGGCGAATTGGACGCCGTCGACGGAAACAGAAGCACTGCCGAGAGCGCGTGAACGGGCTTGATGAGCGAATCTGGCAACAGTTCTTGCGACGACAACGGTGGCGGTGGCGGCGGCGAAGCCGGGCTCGACAGCGGCGTGCCGTTCAGGATGCGCAGCTTTGGCAGCACCACGAGCAGCAATTTCTCCTCAGTGGGTGACTTGAGCGTCACGCTGAGCGACTTCAATGAACCGCACTTCTGGGGGATCTCGCCCACGTCGGCGATCGACCGGAATCTGTTTCGCGCGATGTCCAATGCCACCAACTTCGGCAGCAAGAGCCCCAAGTCCGCGGGCAGCACCTCGAGGGCGTTGTCGCTCAAGTCGAGGTGGCGGATGTTAGCAAAGTGGAGCTGTAGGTACTCCATCTCGGCGTCGATCTGCTCCAGGCGCCGGCTTCGCAGGCTGATGCGCTCGGTGTCTGGCTCGGTGTTGAACAGCTCCTGGAGCTCTTCGAGCGCGCTCATCGTGGGTGCTCTACACGTCCAACTGCGAAGCTGGCTCGAGCGAAAGTGATGCGGGCGCCTCGCAAGACAACGAGCGAACCAGTCGAGCTGCTTGCAAGTACAGCGCTCTTGAAATGAGAAAAGGGGCAGCGTTTGTTTCTGAGGAGCGAGTCTGAAATAGAACGCGCGCTTGCAAATGGAGCGGCCGAGTGAAACTACGCACTATGGTAGATCCTCGATGCAGGAAATGGCGCTCGTATGTGGAGCACGAACGCCAGGCGAAATGCCACCAAGACAGTGTCTGATGACGCGCCATTGATCACCACTCGTTCTCCTTGGCAGGCGTGCAATGTGAGACTCGAGCTTACTATTCTCGCTGCGCGCACCTAAGTCCACTCATACTCAGTCGAAAGGCCGTGGCGTTGCGAAAAGACGCAGTCTGGAGAGCGACTCGGCCTCTCTCGTTCGCATTCCAGTGCACAAGACCCTCGGAACGAAGACAACAGCGAATATGGGCGGCGCGACAGACATCCTCGCGCTCAGTGAGCTCATCAGCAGGAAGCGTACGACGAAGATGCGTACGAGGAGCAGCGGCAACTCACGAGGCTCACGCCATCGACTCTTGGCGGCGCTGCGAGCGCCCGAGAAGGTGAGAAAGCATATATACGCATGGCCAGTAGCGCTGATGTTTCATACCGAGAACTCCCTTCCTCACGCATAGTATGCCGCATGTCGTTACGGCTGCAGTGACGCGGCCCATTGGGCAGATTCGGCCGGTGGATCCCCGAGCGATCTGGGACTTGGACGAAGTCCCGAGTGATGACGAAGACGACGGCGCGTATGAAACGCGGCCGCGGCCAACGTACGTCCGCCGTAAGCCACCGCGAGTCGACCAAAGTACTGCTGGCTGTTGTTCTCATCTCTCTCGTGTGCCCCCCACACAGCTTCGAGATCCTGTACAAGCAGAACGTGATGACTGAGGACGTGTTTCTCGGCCTCAGCGACAAGGACCCGTCGTCGGCGCATTGCGAAGCCATGGTCGTGCGCGTCGAGCGCCCCAATCACCGCCAAGATGACATCGAGTTGGACATCAAGAGGCAAAAGCTGCTGCTCCAGTCTTCGTCTCTGTGCGTGAGCCAAGCCGCTTGCAAGCTCACAGATATGGCAATGGCAGAGCCGAGCTGATTAGTGTGTGTGTGTTCCTGTTGCTGCGTCCCCAGAAAGTTGTCGCTCTACCTGCCTCACCCCGTGCGGCACCAAGATGGCCACGCGGAGTGGGACCCGAAGAAGCAGACGCTCACGATCTCGCTCCCGATCATTCGCGACGAATGGTGACGCGAGCGCTTTTTTTCTAGGGCCGTGCTGGGATCATGGCAACAAGTGCCGCAGTAACTCAACCCAGGCATCAGGGTGCTGCGAATAAATTACATTTTGACTTTGTCTACGTATGAGATGAAAGCACACACATATATGCAACAAGTTTGTGTGTGGCAGCGATATATACAACTTTCGTCTTTTGGCTATTAAGTGACCATCTTAGTTCGGAATCGGCGGCAGCTCCGGGGCCGTGCTCTCGGAGTCGTGGATGCGGAAGTGCGCGATCTGGATGTCCTCGCCAATGTCGTCGATGTTGCCCTCGATCTTCTCGCGCACGAACGCGAACCAGTTGAGCGGCCGGTACCTTGGCTTCTCGTTCTCTCCCACGACGATCGGCTCGACGACTGCGTTGTAGGACGGATTGTGGAAGAACGGCGCCGAGTACCGCGACCTCGCGCTGCTCGCGAGCACGCGGTGCGGCG
>JAADVP010000707.1:0-15791 GCA_023335675.1 Globisporangium solare
ACCATTTTGAGCCGGTTTGCGACGGACATAACCCTCGATGAGGACCGCTGGGCGGAGAAATACCTCGATATCTTCACATCTTCAAGTGCAATAGACACGCACCCAGCGAGCACACACGCTAGCCCAGCAGCCCCAAACAGGATCAAGGACAACGGTGGCTCAACCATCAACCAGAATGTGCCGTCGCCGTACGTTTCCGTGCCCATGATGCGGTTGATCGTGTCGTTTGGGTGGATCGTGAGCAAGATGAGCCACAGCGTCCACAGGAGGCACACGAGCACAACCACGCGGAGCACCAGTTCGTAAAAGCGATGCGTGTGCCGCGCTTTCCCGTTGCGACGCGCGCTGTTATTTCTGCTCAAAGCTGCAGATCCATTGCTCGGTTAAGCCTGTCGTATGCTCTCGATTGACAGGGGTGATGGATGAATTGCGCCTTCCTTCAACGCGAACTTCATTCGCTATCTCGCTTGTGTGAATTGTGTCGCTTGCATGCGGCTTTCGGCGGCCCCATACAAGCTGACGGCAAGAAATAGCCACCAGAGAAAGAAACAAAATATCTGCCATGGGCAAAACCTCACGGTCTAATTTTGCAACCCTCAACTGTGTGCTCGTTTGTGGATCTCAGCTTCTTCTATTTTGGCATTCTTGGGGTCCTATGGGATGACAGTGCAGATTTCTAGTGAAACTCTGTGAAGGTGTTCACACGAAAGCGGAACATCCGCTCGAGTGGCAGTGACAAGGTGAGGCACATTCCGTCACGCGAGCTAGTTACACTACCTATGTAATGCCGCCGCCTACACGGGAGGTCGGCACCGCATCCTAAGGTGTCTTGATGTCTCTTTGACACTGTTCTTGAGGTCGTCCTGTATCTTTCGACAAAGTGTTGAGCCAGTGTTTGCGTAGACCAGCGACTCACTTTACCGCCTGCGTATCCACATGCGCTGCTGCGACGACGTGAAACCGATGGCCGGTCTCGTGTCGTATATTGGACATCGAGTGCATCAAAGTGGACACTTTGAAGCGACACGTTCCTATAGATAGTACTATATTATCAATTTGGAAAATGCGCGCGACGAACTTTATACAGTTCAGTCGACTTCAAATACTGATATCAATTTGGCAAACGTGCTCCACAACTTATACGATTGTATCCAGTATACATGTGTATAGTTCAGTTGACTTGGTCACGTGAATAGTATACACATAGCAGCATGCCAGAGAGAAAAAAACAACCTTGCAGTGCTCTTGTATCCGATCTGAACGCTCTGAATCAGCACATCTGAGTCCAACCATCTGAAGCCTCAGATGTCTCACTCCCACTTCCCAAACCCGAGCGCCAGGCAGCACAACCGATCGATCATGCGCACGTTGTCGACACTGCTGCTGCAGGCGTCCGCGGTGCGCGCCCACAAGCACCAGGACGACGACGCGGACGCAGAGTACGCGGATGCGCTGCGCGCGCAGTCGCCGCAGTCGCTGCTGACCTTCGTCACGTACCTGGCGCCCGTATTCAAGTACTATGTGATCCTGCTGGCCATGTACGCCATCGCCAAGTACCTCAACCGCATGGTCGAAGCCGAGAGCGACTTGAAGGACAAGGAGATGTCCAAGGCACGCGCGTGTGTGGTGCGGGACTGCTGTGCGTGCGTCGTATGGTGCTTACAGTAGCGCGTGTATATGTGTGTATGATTGCAGCGTCCGAATCTGTCGAGCGACCTCATGCGTGATATCGACGAGGACGATGGCGAGAGCGACGACAGCGAGAGCGGTGACGACGGCGCAAAGAGAGCGGCGTCGGTGCAGCAGGAGCTCGAGAAGATCGGCGAGGACGACGAAGCGATCGAAGAGCTGATCACGGACGGTGCGTCGCTCTGTCTGCGTTCGCGTTTTTAGTCCAGATAGTGTGGAGCACAAAATGACGACGTGCACGCATCGTTGCGGGCTGTTGCTTTCGGTGTGTGCTGTTATGTTGTTGTTGTTGTTGCAGGCTCAAAGCTCGTGAAAATGTCGGAGAGCGAGATCCGCGAGCGCAAGAAGAAGAACAAGAACCACCCGCTGTTTGAAGGGCTCCAGAAGATCGAAGAGGAGCTCAAGCAGAAGAAAGCCGAGGGCGACGAGGCCCAAGTGAGCTGGAACGAACTCCACCAGGGCATGCTCAAGCGGTACCAGCAAAAGTACCCGCAGCACGGGCTGCGCGTGCAAAAGGACGACGACTACGACGACGAGTTCAAGGAGCTCATGAAGAAGCACAACATCGACCCGGACGCGATCCGCCGCGAGATCCAGGAGAACAAGCAGCAGTAGGGCCCCGCGCCCACGCAGCTTCGATGCGAGAGAAAGAGAGAGAAAAAAAAAGAAACAAAAAACAAATGCGTCTATAAAGAGGTGGAGTTTGTGTACCTGCCTAAGTGGGGAAAGAGCCTAGAATTTCACGGTCTTGCTCTTGGCCTTGCTGGACGGTTTGGACACCCACGACGGCGCTTTCCGCTCGCGCGCATCATCGCCATTGTCGTTGTTGTCGCCCGTGTCGATATTGAACGAGTCGAGCGCGTCGCCGCCCAGGTCCTTGCTGCTGTAGCTGGCGTCGTTGTCGTCGTCGGCGTCGTCGAACGTCGTCTTCTTGTTGGCCTTGACGCCGCTGCTGCCGTCCGCGCTGATGTTGCCCACGGGGCAGTCGCGCGCCAAGTGTTCGATGCTCTTGCACACCTTGCAGCAGCCGCCCTTGGGATACACGCCCGTCGTGGACTGCGGACACCGCGAGCTCATGTGGCCCGTCTGGTTGCACACAAAGCACGTCGCGTACGTGGCGCCGCCGCCGACGCGTGGCGCGTGGCAGTCCTTGAGCGAGTGCGACTCGGAGCCGCAGTTGAAGCATACCATCGGGCCCTTGCTCGCGCCGCCGTACGCGCTGCCCTCGGGGCAGTTCTGCGACGTGTGGCCGCGTTTGCGGCACTGAAAGCACGTCTTGTTCAGGTCCTGCGCCGCGCGGTTCGGGCAGTCCTGCTTGCGGTGCGTGGTCTCGCCGCAGAGCCAGCAACCGCCGTCGTTCTGGCCGTTCGCACCCACGTAGTCATTACCGTTGCCTCGGCCGCTCTTCTGCGCCTGCTCGGCCTCGCGCTTGGCGCGGATCTTGGCCAGGATCTCCTGCTTCTTCTCCAGGCGCGCGCGCTGCTTGTCCGCCTTGGCGGCGCGGCCCTTGGCCTTCTTGGCCTTGCGCAGCTCGCGCCGCTTCTCCAGCACCGCGCGCCGCTCGTCGCTCACGTCCACGGCCGCCATGCTTCTGTGGCTTCCAGTCAAATGGTGGCGGCGCTTGATGGTGTCGCCGCAACAGGTTGCGCGAAGGTGGCGCGAAGCGTGTACTCCAGATAGACAGGGAAAAGGGTGGAATATGGACCTGTATATGATCGATAAGATACAGATACACAGCAAGGAGCGCGCCCATAGCAGTTGGTCGAGGTAGAACTGACGCCACCAATCAAATTCCAATACCACAAGTATCCATCCACGTGTATAATCCCCTTTCTCAGGACATCATTGCCCTTCAATAAGATTATACCTTGCTATGTCCACTACACATGTACCCCGTTTGCGGATTGTGAGCCCGCAAAGATAGCGCGCCTATTTGGTGGCCATACATATTTGGTTGGCAAAGATGGCGAAGGCAGTGGTGACTCTGTACGGCGACGACGCCTCCGTCTACGGCTCCCTCGTGCTCACGCAGGTACCGCTCGCGATGCGCCTGCCACCGCTCTCTCTATGTGTACCTACGTATGTATGCTCACTGTCGCTCTCCCCCTGTGTGCTGTTGTTGCCTGTGCGCGCTGGGGATTAGGCGCATGAAGACGCCAAGACCGTGATCACGGGCGAGCTCAAGGGCCTGTCGGCGGGCAAGCACGCGATCCACGTGAACGTGTTCGGCGACGTGTCGCAGGCTGCGGGCACCGCGCTCGGCGGCGTGTTCAACCCGTTCGGCAAGAACCACGGCGCGCCCGAGGACGACGAGCGCCGCGTGGGCAGCCTCGGCAACCTGGACGTGACGGCCGACGACGGCGCGGTCTCGGTCCACATCGAGGACAAGCTCGTGAAGCTCATCGGGCCGCACTCGATCATCGGCCGCTCCATCGTGGTCCACGAGAACGAGGACGACCTCGGCAAGGGCGGCCACGAGCTCTCGCTCCAGAACGGCAACGCCGGCCCGATCAAGGCCTACGGCGTCATCGGCATCTCCAGTTAGACAGACAGACTCCAGGTGAAGCAAGCGAGCGACGGGGGAGAGCAGCAGTACACGGCGGTGCTGGGCGTGTCCATCGGCGCCTGCTGCTGCTGCTCGATGCGTGTGGTTGGTATTAAATATGAGCAAGCGCGCATTTGTTTGCTCGGCACTGGCTGCTGCTGCTGTATGCTTTGTTGTATCCGTTCGTGTATTGTACTTGGGGTTAAATATGTAGGTGCGCTCTTCCACTGCTGCTGCTGCTTCTAGTGGTGATCAGCCCGCGCAGGCTGCGGCTCGTAGTCGTCCAAGTACGCCGCGGTCTTGCAGTCGAGCGAGCAAAACGCGGCGCGCGCACATGGCGCAGGGCTCCCACTGGCCCCAGTCGCTCTGCTGCTGCTGCTGCTGGCGGTGCGAAATGGACTCTGTGGCTCTTCGTCGGCGGTTTTGATGTACGCCTCGCAGCGCAAGATCTGCGTCTGCGTGCGTGCGAACGAGTTGCACAACTGCGAGCGCGATCGGCTGCAGCTTGGTCGCTTCAAGCGCTCGCTTGTCGCGGTGGCGGCGAACGCGCGCGACCTTGCGCTCGACCCAGGACTTGACGGTCACTTCGAACGCCATCGTGCTTTTGACTTTGTTGCGTTTGCGAGCGTGTTCGCGACTGCGGCGCCGTCAACTGGTAATGGCCCCCCAGCGACGGCATGCAGCCAGGTTCAAGGGGAAAGCAGCTCCGTGCGACACCAAATGCATGCTGGAGTCACAGCAGCGCATCATCAACGAACGAACGAGTGGATTCTACCAGATGCCTCCCTGCAATGCACGCGCGTCGCAGAGTGCTCAAGCGTCTGTTTTTTGTTTTCCTTCTCGCCGCCATTTTCTCAGCGCACATGGTGGCTCCAGCAGTGCGGCGGCGCCCACCAAGTGGCTCAATTATCCAACGAAGCGGCTTTGAAGGACGAAAACGAAAAGCAACGAAGCCACACAAGCAACAACAAAGCAAAATAAACATTGAGGATCGGGTCGTTCAAGCCGCAGCAGCGGCTCGCGTGTTCGCAGCTCACTATCTCTACTCGCGCTCGCCGAGGTGGTCGCCGACGATGGTCTCGTCCGTGTTCTCGGCGATGACCTTGAGCGCCATGATGTCGTCGTTGACGTTGCAGATCGTGATGAGCCGGTCGACGAAAAAGTCCATGGCGATGAACAGCGGGAACGTCGCGGGCGTGTCGCTCACGCCGAACACGGTCTTGTACACCGTGGCCATGAGCACGATGCCGCCGCTCGGGATCGGCGGTGTGCCGGCGCACGCGAAGATCGCGAGCAGGTAGATCGCGAGCAGCCGCAGCGCCGTGAGCTCGCTGCCGTTGCCCGACGACTCGGCGAGAAACACCATGGCGATCGGGTGGTAAAAGCCGTTGCCCGACGTGTTGGAGCACACGCCGATCGAGATGACAAAGTTGGCGAGCGACTGCGAGCACACGCGCGCCTTCTTAACGCACGAGAGTGTCACGGGCGCCGTCGCCAACGACGATGCCGAGCCGAACGCGAACACGTACGCCTCCTTCATGAACCTCATGTGGTGGTACGGGTTGCATCGCGTGAGCACAAAGATCAGGAACGGCAGCGTCACGAAAAACTGCAGCACCATGGCGCAGATGATCGCCACGACGTACATGTACACGTCGCGGAACTGCTTGACGGCGTCCTGGTTGGTCGCGAACGAGCCGGCGATGATGGATACGACGGCCACGGGCGTGAGCCAAATGACCCACTCCATGGCCATGAAGAACGTGTTGCGCAGCTGCAGGAGCACGAGGTACAGGTAGTTGACCTTGCGCGTCTTGGTAAAGTAGTTTCGGCCCGCGATCGCGCCGAACACCATGGCGAACGTGATCGTCGACAGCACGTCGGCGTTTGAGAGCGACAGAAAGATGTTCTTGGGCACGATCAGGTTGAGGATCGACAGGATCTGGTCGCTCACGCTCATGCGCGCGAGCGCGTTCTTGACGTTCTTCTCGAACACGCTGTTGACGTCCGTGATCTCGAACGCGACCGAGTTGACGATGCCACCGAGCGCCGTCGCGTTGCCCACGCATGCGATCGTGCTGTTGGGCAGCATCTGCAGCAGGTTGCTGTTCGGGCACGTGAACCCGACGGCGTTCGTCGGCGCCGACACGTACGTCTTGTCGAGCCGGAACATCGGGCGGAACAGCAGCGCGACGCCCATACCCATGGTCGCCGTCGTGATCCACGACAGCAAGAACACCTTGAACGTCTGGAAGCCCACGATCGACACCTTGCCGACAAACACGATGTCGCCGATAGCGACAGCCACCGAGCAGAACACGTACGGGAGCACGAGCGACTTGAGCGCGCGCAAGAAAAGGTCGCCCGGCAGCGAGATCCACTTGGCGGCCAGCGACGACACACCGAGCGTCGTGAAGAGGATGCCGAGACCGAGGCCGACGAGGACGCCCACGAGGATGTACGTGATCGAGAGCCTGAGGCCACTGCTGCTGCCGGCGTAGCCGTTGCCCCCGTCCTTGTGGTCTTCGTCGGTCACGCTCGACGACGACATGCGGTCCGACAAGCGCACCGGCGTGTAGTCGGCGTTCGGGTCGAACCCATCGGGTCCGCGTCGCGACGTGAAGTTGGTACGAGGACTGCTGGTGAACATCTGGTTGCTGCGCTGTCCCGAGCTGAGGTCAGTGCCGCGACCGACATTCCCGCTGGCGTTGATCGCGACGTGGTCGTTCAGACGGCGCGCGCTGGCTGCAGACGTGAAGTTGGTTCGAGGTTCCTGGGCGGCAGCGCCCGTCGTGAAGTTGGTCCGCGGCGCCTGGTTGGACGTAAAGTTGGTGCGTGGCTCGTACGGCGGGTGGTCGGTCGGCGTCATCGGGTACGACTGGTTGGACGAGTTGGCGCCGAACGAGCTGTTGCGGTACGGGTCTCTCGGCGGCGGCACGCCGTTCGAGGACGTGCGTGCGTGCGTCACCTGCAGTGTGCGCGTCTGCTCTTCGTCGAGCAGCACGATCGGAGGCGCCATGACGAACTGATAAAGCTCGGGCTAGACGATACAGCCTACGCGCGGCCTTTCTTCCTTTGACGCTCGCGCCGCTGCGGCCGAGTCCGTCCTCTGGGTGTGTGTATACACGCCAACGACGTCGGACAACGCGCGCGAGTGAGCGAGTGCGGAGAGAGGCGAAGCGCGTGTGAACCGCCGACAGGAGCGAAAGAAACCCGGCGCGCGTGCAAGCGAATGCGCGTGTGCAGAGAGAGAGAGAGAAGCCCAAGAGAGCAGAGGGCAGCGACGTGAGACCATAGGGAGCAGCTCTGCTCTAAAAAAAAAGTGATTGTGTGTACGCGACAGGCGATTTCAGCTCCTGGATGATTGGCAGCGGAGAGTAGCACGTTACGTTCCAAAAGAGTGACTTATACAAATATCAAGTTCGTATAGTCACTCTCGCGAGGGACACAGCATGTGGTACGTTTTCGGGGTTTTGATGGTCAAAGAAGGATGCGGGTTGTGGGATGGTTGAGGACGCAACAGACCAGCTTTCGAGGGGGATTTCGCGCAACGCCGCCGCATCGGACACGTATGCTTTATGAAAGGTTTACTATAATATACAATCAGGAACAGTATCGAGATAGCGAGGTTCAAGCGTTTCTTTCTACGTGCACAGAACGACGCTCGACGAAAACGATTTTGTATAAAACTAATGAATTCCAAAGGAAATGTAGTTATGAGTATAGAATAATTCAAGGGGTCTGTCGGCATCTGCAGTTGCCGGGGTCGAGAGAATGCATTCGGCCATCTGCTTGTTGCGCAAATTTGAGGATGGACTGGACGTCAAGCTTCCTGCAACGCTTTCCCCTCTTGGCTATGGGAATACCAGATTCTACAACAATAAATACGGTGCCTTTGCAGTCTCTGGGCGGCGTCCTGCCATCCACCCATCCATGGGTCCATATGCGGCTTTTCGCGAGTAGTGGTGAGCTGCTGCCTCGACACTGCATGTGTATTAAAAAGAAGAAACCTTTTTTTGTTCTCGTATTTTGTTGTTTAACTATGCGTCTGCGTGTGTGTCGAAACAAAAAAACAACAATGCGACGACCGATGAGAGAGAGTCCGACATATCAGATGCAAGTGGACCGCCACGTCTGACTGGATTGAATTCGTTGGGTACATACCGTACAGTTAGCCCTCTGATCAGGCACTGTGAGCAACAGTTGCTTCTGCCTCGTTTTATAAGAATAGGAAAACGAGGATAACACATTATGCGCATTAACTTGAAATGATCTTTACAAAATGCAGAGACATTAGTTTTGGACAGTGGCTTGATGGAGAGGTAAGACTGTATTAAAGTTTGTATGGCGGAGACCAACCGTATCACAGTGATAACCCTGTCATTGCCGCTACAGTCTAAAATTGATATTTGATCATTTCGTAACGCTGTGGTTTTCACCATCAATCTGCACTTGCCATTGAAAAAAAAAAAGCTTTATTTATCCATACAACGAGGCAAACATTGACATTGGTACCGTGGCGCCTAGGACAGGGTTTTCTGCGTAAAAAAGCGGCTGCCCATGCGAAATGGACAGCCCGAGTACACTCATCTTGATAAACTGGATAAAGTATCAACAGCGTTAATAAACGTAGCAATGAGGATGCTCACGCACCCGCCGAATCGATTCATTCATTCCTTGTTCATGGATTGCACCAACCCCACGGGACGCCCTCGAGCTCTTTGCGCAGCAAAAGCAACTTCAACTTGACGCTATTGAGGCAAAAGCCGCGACGAGTCCAACGTTGCACCGCCACCACCAGAAATATATATATATATATATATATATATTTACGCCGACGACTATCAGAAGTGCGTCCCCAGTCACTGGTGCGGCCACGACAAGCGCTTGTTATAATTGCGTCCCGGAGTTCCATATAAATACCTCCAACGTGCACAGTGCTCCTGGTTTCTCGTGTCTACTGTACGTGTTCCTGCTATCTACTTGTCCACTTTCCACTGCTGCCGTTCACGCACATATCCATATATGTATCTAGTTTGCAGCGTCGCTCTGGTCGGGGTACGCGTCGTAGCCGAACGATTCGCAGTCCTGCCGCACGGTGTCCACATAAAGTGAGCGCGGTCTCCACAAAATAATAACAATAATAAATAAAAAGCATACCTTGAACTTGCTGTTTTCACGAAACTTGGCGAGGTCGCGATGGATCGTTGGCGACAGCGGCAGCGCCGACACGCCCGTGATCCATGGGTGCTCGAGCACGTGCTGCATCGTGTAGCGCTCGGCCGGGTCGAGCACGAGCAAGTGGCGGATCAGGTCCTTCGCGTGCGCGCTGATCGAGTCCCACGCCTCGTCGTCAAAGTCGAAGCGGCACGCCTTGATGTTCGCGATCATGTCGTTGTCCGAGCTCTCGCCATCGGGGTCAAACGGGTGGTACCCGCACAACCTATCGCGTTCGGGCCCCAGCATTGATAGCAAGCAGCAACACACGACGCATAATCAGTCAGCTTTTCCGCTTGCATGTAGCAGGAGCTGTGCAGTAAGAAACAAATACATAAAAGAAAAACAAACGCACAGGATGTACAGGATCGTGCCGAGACTCCACGAGTCCACCTTGTAGTCGTAGCCGAACGCGACGCCGGAGCCGCTGATCATCTCGGGCGCCGAGTACCCCCACGTCCCGCACTTGGTCTTCATGTTCGTGCCCGTAAAGATCTTGGCGAGGCCAAAGTCCGCGACCTTGATCACCGCGTCGTCATCGTGGGGCGTCGATAGCAAGATGTTCTCTGGCTTGAGGTCCCGATGCACGATGCCATTCCTAGGATGCACCACCGCACGTTCGAAGCGAATAGTCAGCATTTTGTCCCGTGACTACATGAGCAACAGTTTGATATACGTACGCGTGCAAATACTGCACGGCGTGCGCCATGTCGCAAACGTGGCGCACGCAGTCGGCTTCCGAGTACGGACCCTTGTCTGCGAGGCGCTCAAACAGCTCGCCACCCGTGCACAACTCGAGCACCAAGTGCACTTCCCGCGCAGTCTCAAAGACGTCGAGGAGCTCGACGATGTTCGGGTGGCGCTTGACGCGGCGCAGCACGCTGATCTCGGCCTTCAGCCGCTTCTCGTCGCTCAAGAAGCGCTTGATCTTCTTCACCGCGACGGCGCGGCCCGTGCGCTTGCACTTCCCGCGGCACACCACTGCGTAGTGTCCTCTGTGCATGCGCGTACCCCCATCCCGCGTAGCGTTAGCTCTACAACAGCGCAGATGGATGTGCACGCATCAAAGCGGTTACGACACACCTGCCAATGTTCTGCGTCTGCACGTCGTAGACATCCTCGACGCGGCGGTTGAGCAGCACCACAGCGTCCTGCTCCACGAGAAGCGCCTTGGCATCGACTGCTCCGCTGTGCGCAGCGTCGCCGTCCATGTCGGTGTCTATCGTCAGCTTTGACGCGCTTTTCATGGCGCCGCTGCCGGGCACGGGCGCCACGTGCGTCACTTGCGCGTCCAAGATCTCGGGCTCCAGGCAGCCGAGAGAGGCCGCAGAGCCGTCATCATGCGCAGCGGCACAGGTGCCGTCGCTCCGGCCCATCATGGCGTCGTCAAACACGTACTGGACGTGCGCGTCGCGCACCGACGGCTGGTTCCCCATGCTGTCGCGCGATTGCTGCTCCCCTGTTGCTTGCTGCTAGCCCAACGCCACGACGAACGGCTTCAAGCTCCGCGACGGCTCGGCGAGCGCGGTATCCGGACATCAGGGAACTTGTCCTGATGGGAGGCGGCGAGTATACGTGTATTCACTAAAATAAGGTTTTAAATGATTGTTGGCTGTTTGAACTTCACAGTTTTCGATCTACCAATTTTAATGGCAATTATTGCTGGGTTAAGTACGCACCTCTCGGACCATCTCTGTTTCGACCTGATGCTGCTCGAAGCATGCTCTTGGAGGTCACCTGCGCAATTGTGGTGATACCTCTCACTGCTTGAGCGCTTTGGGTTTCTTGCGCTTACGCCGTGGGTGGAGAGAGCGCACACTGTCCGTGCTCGCAATGACGAGACTCGCCATTCTCTCCAAGCCCTGCAGGTGCTTGGAGCTTTCAGCACAGCCGCTGCCAGTCTCTTCCGACTTTGGCACCACATAAAGACCAGTACCACACGCTCTCAGGATCGGTGTCCGTCGTCTCCAAGAGCTAAATCCGGTGCAGTGAGCTCATGGTGTCGCTTCCTTTTATACAGGGGTCATCATCTGGATTGTTATGAAAGCACAAGACGATGGCGGCTGTCCGCGAGCAGCTTGGTCGCGGTGATCTCGTCTGGCACGTCCTTCTGTGTCGGGAAATAGAACGAGTCGGTCGAGGCCCTGTTGCTCGCTCGCGGGGTGCTGCTGAACAGTGCGGATGCAGTCACAACTCTGTGCTTGTATGGGGAGGCTTCCTTCTTCATTTTGAAATTTTCACTAAAAACACCAAATGCGACGGTTGAAAGTCCTAGGTAGATAGATCCAAAAGTCTTTATCTTTCTGCCGTGCGATGCCCAAAATTCAGTTTATCATTCAATAAAATAGTAGTGGCATTCCCCACAGTTGTTTTCGACGCTCGTTTGCATCGTCACTTTTCTCTGAGCGGACTTGTGGCAGTTTAGCGATCAGTATCCATCACACTGTCGACAACAGAGCGAGCGCACTCTGTAGCCTCACAAACGAGCGCAACATGGCCAGAACCGTCGCTCCACGGAGCAAAGCTCTCGCCGCGAATCCCGTCGATGTAAACGTGTTGATCGTTGGAGAAGACACGACTCTGGTCCTGAAAGCGCCAAAGGACGCCAGCGTCGCCGATTTGAAGGAGGCGATCAAGCGCGAGCAGCAGTACGCGCTTGACGCCCACGACATTTTCCTGTTTCAAGAGCCAACTGAAGAGTTTGTCGAGGCGCTCAAGCAGCGCGAGATTCCGAAGATAAGCTGCCATAACATTTTGGCACCGAGCCGCCAGCTTCGAGAACTTGACATAGATTTCGAGACCTGCACCAGCCGTATCCACGTCTTGGCAATCACTCACAAGCTCAAGCTGAACGTGCTGGTCGTCGGAGACCTCGCCACTTTCTCTGTGGACGTGCTGTGGCTCGACCGTATCCATTACATCAAGAACATGATCAAAGACAAGATCGGTTACCCAGGTCCAGCGAGCACGATCCAGCTCTACCATGGCGGATCTGCTGCAGAGCTGGAACCATTGAAGCAACTACCAGTGGACGAGCGCGTGCGGGACCAATTCCTGACTAATGACAACAAGCTCGAACCCATCGAGTCGGCCTCGCATTACTTTGAGCTGTTTCCTACCGACTCAATGATCCATATCCTCGCTGTGGTACCTTCGCAACTTCCGAGCAGACCTGCCGAGCCACCTATCGAAGCACCAGAGATGGCAGCGAGTGCAAGTGCGAGCTCGACTTCAGCAGCCGTCCTCGACTCGAAACGACAAAGGACGAGCCAAGTTGAAGGCTTTCAGAGCCAAGTGAGCTTGCTCGCGCGCACGCTTTCGTGGTCCGCTGGCTACTTTCACTGGGGTGTGTTTTCGCTCGAGGACGACGGAAAGCGCGAAGGCGTGATAGAGCTGCTGATCCCCGTCGTGTCGACTATTGTTGGACTTCTTCCAGACACGGCTGTTGCTTGGAACCAGAGATGTACCAGTGCCAAGTACGAGTTCGACGAGACCTTTGGCATTGCGCTCTCGCGAAACACGAAGCGCGTGTGCTTGATGGTCAAACTGGCGAAATCGATCGACGAGGACGAGATCGAGGCGGGCAATGTCGCGTGCGATGCTGTGGCCGACGCGGACCCCACGTGCAGCGCCGTGCTGATAGCCGTGACCAATTTCAGGCGCTGGCTGTGGTTTGGCGTGGAGCGCGTCTTGGAGCACGATCGCGCGGTGCAAAGCATCGACATTGACGGGACCGAGTCGCAGATATGGGCCGACGAGCGCGGTGTGCGGGCGGATCAGCTGGCGGACGTCGTCGGCAAGCTGCATGCGGCGCTGAAGTGAGTGCGAAGCAATGGATTCCGCACGAATGAATCCACTTGGGACACAAAGTTGATAATTGCACCATTGTTTTTTTCTACAATTGTTGTCCACGTCCGATTAACTAATTGTACACAATTATTGTCTATGGACCTGACAGATGGACACAAGTTCGGATACGGTTCACGATATTGCTGACATTTTAAAACATGAAAAGGCTTAGGCGACGCTGCTGCGCTCGACGGCGCTCTTGATCTCCGAGTTGCGGTTCGACATGCGGTCGAGCGCCAACACGAGGTTCTCGCGCTCGTCCTCAAAGTGCATGTCGGCCATGTCGGCGATGATGCGCGCCACGACGGTGTCGCCCGTGACGTTGACCACCGTCTGGAAGCGGTCCAAGAACCAGTCCGTGGCCACGATGTACGCGAACGTCGACGGCAGTGGCACGTTCGGGAACACGCTCGTCCAGATCGTCATGGTCATGACGATCCCCGCAGATGGCACAGGGCCCGAGCCGATGGCACCGATCGTCGACACAAGAATCACCAAAAAGTACTCGACGTTCCCAATGATGTAGCCAATGCCCTCGGTTTCGGCCATGAAGACGATTGCGATCGGGTAGCCGATCGCAGCGCCGTCCATCTGGATCGTCGCGCCAAGCGAGCAGATGAAACGCGTCAACGTCTTGGACACCTCGCGGGTCGCGTCAATGCAGTCAATCGTGATCGGCAACGTCGCCATGGACGACGCGCAGCCAAACGCAAACAGTTGCGCGCGGAACATCTTCGCGAGCCACTTGTACGGGTTGATCTTGATAAACGCACGCATGAAGACTGGGAAGAAGATGTACATATGGCAAAACAGCGCGACAATGTCGCACAAGCAGAAAATGCCGACATCGTTCACGAGCACGCCCAGGTCTTCTTGCTCCGAGATCGACGACGCCAAGAGCGAAATGATGGCAATTGGCGTGCACTTGATGACCCACTTGATCATGGTCATGAACACGTTCATGATCTCACGGAAAAAGTCCGCGACGACCCTGGCGTCACGAGGCAGAATGGCGATCGCGACGCCAAACGGAATCGAGAACATGATGATCGAGAGCAGGTTGGCCTCCGAGAACGCCGTCGTGATGTTTGAAGGCACAGCCGAGTCCAATTGGCCCTGGAGTGCGTCCGTCAACGAACGCTTCGTGAAACCCGTGCTTGCAGTCGCAAATACACCGTTGATGTCGGTCGCGATGAACTTGGAGCTCGCCGAGAACGTCGACGTCGCGTTGTAGCTAGCGTCGTACATGCACGAGATGGTGCCGTTCACGTTGCTCAAAAAGTAGCCTTCCTCTTGGCACTGGAATGCCATTTCGGCGGCAGTGTCTGCAGCTGCCTTCTTGCGGTCCCCAAAGTACGGGCGCATGAGGAGCACCCAGAGCAGCCCCTCGGTGGACGCGATGATCGTCGTGGCCGTGTAAAACATGACCGAGCGCCAGCCGACCGACCCGGCCCTGCCGAGCGCGACCATGTCCGCCATCCCCACGACGAGACTGCAGAACACGAGCGGCGTCACCAGACACTTGACGGCGCGGATGAACAGCCGACCGGGCGTGCCGATCCACGTCACCGCCACTTCCGACGGATCGCCCTTCTGGATCAACACGCCGATGATGATACCGAGGATCGCGCCACAGAGGATCCCAGGCACGCCGAAGAACCAGTCTTTGCACTTGGACGTATAGTCTCTGCACTCGGACGCATTGGCCACGGGCTCGACCGCGACGTGGTCCCTGGGCGACTCGAACTTGTCGAACCTGGGCGACATGGTCATCGTGAGAGTTTGCTTCTGTCTTCTGTCTTCTTGGGTCGGAGTGCGGCTCGCGAGGCGAATTCGGGAATGAGAGTCTGGACAAGCGGCAACTGTGGCGCCATCGGTAGGGCGAGAGGAACCGAGAGAGCGAAAGAGGCACAGGAACAGACATAGGTTCAAGGGAAACGGAAAACCGTTTCTATGGCAGGAAACCGGCTCCACTGCGCACACACGGTGGCCTGTCTACCAGAAAAATGGACGTTTTCTATCTCGTTTTGACAGGTTTGTTGGTTCATGAATTAATATAGCTTCTCGTCACGCGCAATACTGTGGGTCGGGCGCCACGAACGAGTGACGATCGAGCAGCAGGGGCCGCTGAAGACGAGAGCGACTCACAAGGTGTTCCAGAAGTGCCAGTGGCACGACGAGGCCCACGAACCCAGCGCTCCAAAATGGTAGCTTGAAGTTCGGAAAAGGAGGGATGACCTCCAGCGGCAGCACCCTGCCGCTGAGGGCGTCGCTAAGAGGGACCGCACGCGCCGCAGGCGTGCAGCTGGTAGATTCTAACTCGGTATCTAAAGAGTGGTAACGTGACTATATCTGTACCTGACTCAGGTGTGTGTGTATGTCGTTGTTTGGTCTGTGCTTCTCTGTGTCTGTCTGCACGTCCTATCTACTTCGCGCGAGAGACGCTGGGATTCCTCTCAGCCAAGACGGAGACGCGGATTCCTCCTGAGGC
>JAADVP010000708.1:0-15788 GCA_023335675.1 Globisporangium solare
AGTCCCCAATCGGTGACCAAACGAGAGGAGAGGCAGATCATTAGGTCGGTTTCGGTTGGGACATTGTCCGCCGCGAAGGTCGAGGAGAAGCTTCAGCTAGCGTGCAGTGTGCGCACGATCTAGCGCGCCATCAAGAATGTCGATTGGCTCAAGTACAGAAAGATTAACGCGGCTCCAGCGTTGACCAAGCGGCACAAGGAAGCGCGTGACAGGTGGGCCGAGGAGATGGCACTCGTCGACGGCATTGAGTGGTGCCAAGTGGTGTTCAGCGGCGAGAAGAAGTGGAGCCTTGACGGCCCAGACGGGATGCGGTACCAGTGGGTGGATTTGAGCCGCCCAGAGAAGCTCAACGTGCGTCGCCACAGTGGGGGTGTCTCGGTCATGGTTTGGGGCGGCTTTGCAGGGAGCAAAAAAACCGCGCCCAAGATTCTCGAGGGCAAGCAGGACTCCGCCAAGTACGTGGCCACGATCCAAACACATTTGCGACCATTCATCGACAAAGAGACGCAAATCTTTCAGCAGGACAACGCGCCATGCCACAAGTCGAGGCTGACGTTGGGGTGGCTTCAAGACCAGGGAGTCCATGTCCTCGACTAGCCAGCACTCTCCCCGGACCTTAACCCGGTCGAAAACGTCTGGGGCATCATGGCGCAGCACGTTTACGCGGGAGGACGCCAGTGTGACTCGGTGGAGCAGCTGAAGAAAGTCGCGTTGGACGCATGGGACCTTGTGCCAGCTGAAACGTTTGAAGAACTTGCGCTCTCGATGAGAAAACGCTGTGTCGAGGTATCAACAAAGCGCGGAGCATATATTTCGTATTAACAACGCCGTTGGAGCACGTTAACGTGGTCAAATGCAATTCTTCCCATGCCGCCTCGTTCATGTTCATATATTGTGTCGTACCTCCAAAACTAATATTCCCATCCATTTTTCGATCTACTGCTCTGTCTTCAACAAAACTAGGTGCAATCGAGAGCTCTCGTGATTCTCTATTATCCAGTATAGTTTCAGCCAATTAAAATAAAATTGCTCACCATACGTATAAAAATGACCATGTTCATAAGCCGTGGCGAGCACTGTAGGCTGGTGTTGGCGGCTGCCGCCGATCTGTGTGGGAAGATGAAGCTGCAAGAAGGAACTTACTCGAAGGGAAGAAAACATTTTTGACAGGTTATCGGGTTTTACGTATTTAGACCGCTCTAAAACCTGGGACTCCCTCCTCTTCAAATCTGTCATTTTAGAACTTTAGAGCGACTAGAACCGTATCAGATTACCAGATTTAGGTCTGGAAGTCTTCTAAACGCTTGTGAGAAACCGCCCACTCACTCGGGCTTTCTTTCCATTTAACTAAGGACTCGTTGCCTTACTGGATCTCTTGGCTGCGAAAGCATCACCATGGGATTTGCTGTGGTCGAGGATCGTCGATGTGGCACATCTCTGGCTCCGATGCCAGCACTGCGTCCTTGTCTTTCACTACGACCTCAAACACTTTGACGCGATGGTTCCACAAGTGCGCAAGCTTTCACAGCAGCGGCATCAGTGTCAGCAGATCCCAGTCGTCGATGGATATGAGGTAGCATAGGCCATCGCTATTACCGTACACAATGTACCCAATGCGGACAACTTCGTCGACATTCAGGACCCGAGACGAACACTGGTCTTGGGTATTGGCTTGCACTGTTGTCGGGCTTTGCCGGGACACCAGAGATCGGCCCAACCCACCAGCTCGAGTCATGTGGATCGCCAATGCGTTCTCCACGCGACTCAATTGCTCAGTCGCTCGTGGCGTTCGCGAGGCAACCAAAATCCAGACGAGCGGCACCAAATTTACAGCCATCAGGGCGATCTTGATGAAGAACAGGCTCTTGATATTGCCGTTGGCGCGCAGTGCAAGCTTACTCGTGAAGAAATCCAGGAGCTTCAGGTTGACGGCCTCATCGCTGGGGATGAGCGCTGTGATGCGACCGTCAAATTCGAACCACCCAGACGTGACAAGTTCGAGTCACAGCCAATGCATCAGACATAGAAACAGCACGGATGGGCTGAAGAGTACGTCGCTGACTCTTCGAGGCAGCAATTTAGCCAGGCAATTGAGCAAACTGTAATAGAGCAGCATCAGCTCGACGATCGCCGCATAGATGACAAACCAGGAGTCTGAGAGAGCACGTCGCTGGCCTTCAATTTGGCATCCTATAGCGCAGAATTGTGACGATGTCACTCCCAGCTACTGGATTGCTTGGTAGCGACACGTCAGAGTGTTTAGATATGCATGATTTACGCGCATGTCAATGTGTATTCTCCGCATGCCAATGTGGATATGTCTATTATTGACCAATGGATTGTCAATATTGTGGATATATTTATATCAGGAATTGGCGCATGTCAATATTGCGGAAACTGACGCAAGATGCATGTCTGTGTAAGATTCATTGGCACCGAGTAGCAGGCATTAGTTTATATTGAGTTTTATATACAGATCAAGATTTCATCAGTAGCAGTACCGAGCACATGAGTAGCAGTAGTAAGAGTGAGTTTTTCATCTTTCAGATTTTTGTAACTCTTACTCAATTCACTTTCAATTTTACCTTCCTTCCGTCAAGTCTTCCTCAGATAAAGTGTTACAAGAATGCAAGCAAAATCATCTTCAGTCACGGTAGGAGAACAATGGGGAGGTAATTGAAACTGGAGAAGTTTGCAAGACACCCGATGCCAGCGCTCGACCACGCATCACCCACGAGATACCCTCTGTACAACGCCACCATGATAACAAGCCAGCGGAGCAAGATCTGATTCGTGCATGCATTCGAGAGCAGCGTCTCCCAGTCGTGCAAGTTCTTGATCTTGAGGAGTGACCTGCCTGTGTACAAAAACAACCCGTATCGTTTTCCATTCGCGATGGCAACGGATGTCATTGGCAATTGGGTTTCAGAGGAGCTGAGCTTCGATTCCCAGTGATCGGTCGTTCCTGTAGCAGAGCCCACTTGCTTCGACGCGGGTACTTCTTCGCCGGTGTGCATATCGAACTGCCGCTGGACGATGTCAAAATGCAACTGATTGTCGGTGCTTTTGACGTCGGAGTACCATTTCATTCCCGCAGTATCTTCGTATCATCCATTCCTCCAGACACCGCCTGGCCGCTTCAGCCATTCGACGGTCTTTGCTTGTCGAACGGTGCGATTCACGCCGTTCAACACAAGGAACGGCGATGTTGGCTGTACATACTGCCCCTCGAGACGAAACATGCACTCGCTACCGTCAAAGCTTGGGATCGCCACGCGGGCATTGGCGCAGTTGTCCCAGTACGGCATGATCAAAATGGGCAGCGACTGTCCGATCAGGTACATCTTGTTACTGTCCAGGTCGTCGACGATGCGAAGATTGTCCTGAGTCACATTGTAGTCGAGTGTATTGCACGTCTGGTAGATCTTGTCGATCGTTTCGGCGATCAGAGCACACATTTGAGTGTAGGTTGCCGCAGCTTCTGAATCCACGGTGCTTGCGTCTCGGTTCACCACGCGATACCCGTTCACAGTCAGCAACACATACGTGTTTCCTTGCAAAACGCACACAAACGATCGATCGTATAAGGCTCGTCGTTGAAGCCTTCGATCGCGAACGTGTCCATGCGCGGATTCTGCCTGTATAATTTGTCATATTTGATTGTCGTCGTATCCAACACGACCCCGAGGAACTGCGAGGTGACGAGAACCACCAGCAAGAACCAAATACTCCAGTTGTACAAAGCTCCCACGAGCACAAAGCTCCCACGAGCTGCCACTTGCTCACCGATGCTTTATGCTTGTGTTCGGTGCATTGTGGTCGGAAAGTCGACGCCTTAGTCGCCTTTGTCTCCAATGCTGCGACCCTCATAGTGCAACCAGGAAAGAGAAAGAATAAACGAGGGGAGTCAAACCTTCAAAATCAACCAAAAAAAGTCAGCCATCAAAAGCCACTAAAAATAGACAAAACGAGGGAAAATTACGGTATTTGCGTGCCACATCAGTGCTGGTTTCAAACTCGGTGGTGCCTCATTTCGAAACCAGTAATCAGGAGTCGGAGGGGAAAAAATCAGACAGCAGATGCCCCCAAAGCCAGTAGGAATTTTTCGTGGTTGACTCTCCTAATGAGGGAGTTCACTCAAAACCACAGAGAGCTCCTCGCACACCAAAAAGTATTCACTGTATGTCGATCTTGTGTATGGAAGTGGGAACGATTGACTTGGGTGGTTGATAAGAACACGTCCCCCATTCTCGGATGGAGCAACGGCTGTCACTCGGATTTCCTAAATAAAAAAAGATCCATGCTTGATCAAATCCTATCCAAATGATTCGGAATAAGAAAAGGTAGTGTCCTAAGATGCGGACACGGCCTGGTCCGTAAGCCATAGCTGAAAGAGATTTAGATTTGTCCCCATCCAAACGTAAATCCACTCCGACTTCGCTCGTACAGCAGGAGTGTTTTCACTGCAACATTTCCTGCTACAAAGCAGAGCATGACCGCGAGGTGAGCACCATTCTCTGGCGTGCACGCGTTCTAATCCTCACAATATTGACAAGAGTCCTATTCTCGTTCGCGTATAGATTAAAAGGGAAGATTTCTCCTGCAAGTGGAAACCGGAAACGAGGTATCAAGTGCAATTTTGGATTTGCTGCAATTGTATCGCATGCTGCACCGTGATAGTTGACTACATAGAGCTCCTCTCCCCATAAGGAAGCATGCATGTCGAGCTCATTTGCTAATGACATGGGATTTTAGAGCAAAAAAAACGCATGCAGGGGCATCAAGGTATCCACTAATCAAAGTGAGAGCGAGACGAGACGCTTCTGGTGGGGAGCCAGACGCCCAGCATGAAGTTACGAACAGAAGAACCATGGTCAAAATAACTTTTGCTCATAGGGCGATAACTGGACAGAAAGAGGCTTGGAATTGCCTCGTTCACGTTGTGCTAACGGGCGTAGCGCTGGCTCGTGTGAATCAAGGATTGAATGGGGATTTCCGTCGACAATGGCGTCATTTTTCAGAATGAACAAGGCCAAGACAACTGGTAGTAGTGATGCTAACAAGCAGCGTGCAGCAGCACCAACGACGCTGGCAAAGTTGCATTGCAGTAGACGCATTGGTACAAGGCGATGACGAGCTGCTCCAGCTCCATGACGAGACGGCCGAATTGCTGTGGCTCGTCAAGAATGCCGCCAAGAAACTCGTCAGGAACCCCAGCGCGTTCGCAATGCAGCAGTTTGGTAAGGCGACATCTGGTGGCACGACCGGTCATAGCGCTCTATTGGTGGCATCACCCACGGCGCCGAGTGGGAATACGAGCATGACGATTGAAGTCGCGGACGAGGACGGCGAGAAAAACACCAACAGCATGCCAGGAGCCACGCATGCGCTGCACGGGGAGCCATGGATACAATCGAACCCAGCGTTAAAAGATAGCGGCGATGCGTTGTTCACGTCGAGGAAGCGCGCGTTCGCCATGTAACAGACACATTTTACCCAGACACGTCTCCGTCCAAGAAGGCGAGGGACACACACGTGTGTGCGCGCGTTCACAAAAGCAAGCGCGGCTGCAGCTCAACGTAGAGGAGGCTTCTTTATCTCACCCCTCAGAAAATTTCGCTGCAGAACGTAAATTGAGCAAATGGAGAGCAGCAGCACATTACCAGACACACTCATAAATTCATTCTGTGCACAAATTGCTGTGGTGGCTACAGCAGATCGAATATTAGGATCAGTCCCAGGTGCGGTAGGACAGCCACTTGCATTTGTAAACACTTCTCGATACGGTGGACCCAACTTTTACACATGTGCACTTGCAGTACATGTGTACAAAAGCTGTACCGCACCAGATGCGTGATTTTGCGATGGTGTGTGTGAAAGTGTACACATGTGCAGTATTAATAATCGTGCAGAACATCGCGGAAGAAAACGAGCAAAATGCACAGCCGCGCATACCCATTTGCGCAGCAACCACCACATGTGATGATGCAACATGGATGGCCAACAATCAAGTCGGAGTGTGGTCATGCAGCCCATCTCCACAGCTTTCCATCCAATAAACTCGGTGCAAGCGCAGTCAGAACGCCCTCCTGTGGCGGACAGATGCAGCAACTCCCGGTTGGTGCAGGTTTATTAAAATAAAGAAATGTGCCTGCTCCAGATAACTAGTTTGAGTTATAAAATAGCTGTATTTGATGATATATCAGGTTAGTTATTGATCCTCTGGCGTTTGAGGATACCGTAAACTAGTACATTCGTACAAATCGCATTTATCGAAATGGAAAGGTGCATTCTTTAGTAGAGGCTGTATAATCGCCATTGCGACAGCGCACAAACAAAAAGTGATTATGCGGCGCGACGGCCCATAATCGGACTGGATTTCGTGGCTTTCGCAGAAGAAGGAAAAAGAGAAGCAGCGCTGATTGCGCACATATGATTATGCTTGGTTGGACTGATCCGATGTCCTATTGGGCGTAAATGGCGCAGCCTCTCGGATTTTTGTCCACTCATCGCGTGCTTTCGTGTCTGCTCCTGCTTGTGCATATGTTGCGATTGTGCCCACACGCGCTGACACCCCACGTTCGTTCCCTCGTCCCGATTGCACGCATGCGATGCTCGCTCACTTCCGATTTACCACCCGTGAGGGACGGAGAGAAGAGAGAAAGAGAGAGACGCTCATGAGTTTGCTGGCGACGCTCGACGGCGGGATGCTCGAGGCCACGCTCGCGTTCGTGGACGACTGCACGATCGACAGCGACGAGGAGATGGACGCGGCGTTCGACAGCGCGCTGCCGCTCAAAGCGGGCTACGATGCCATGGACGAGAAGAGCTTCTTTGACGCAGTGGACAAGTTCGTGAACCGCACTGCGAGCAGCGGCGGCGACACCGACGACAATGACGAGGACGGCTCCGCGAGTAGCGAGGCCGAGTACGTGACGATGACCGAAGCGCTGCATCTCCTCGATGGGTACGACGCGGTCGGCGCCCCTCTCATTATGGGACGAGGCACAGCGGTGACTGGCAGCACCGATGCTGTCGTTCCCGCGATCACGAAGGGGAAACCGCAACGACCAGTTGCGAAGAAGCCACGACAGAGCGCCGCGAAACCACCACAGCAGGCCAATACTGCAACGGCGCAGCCAGAGGCAAACGCGACGCTGACGGTGACGGCGGTCACCACTGCGACCCCAAAGTCGGGCGAGCAATCAGCTAAACCAACGAAAAAGCGCGTGCGCAAACAACGAGAAGAGCTGTTGTACTTGCGGAAAAAAGTGGTCGAGATGGAAAATTTGCTCGAGAAGCTGCAGACCAAGGACTCGAGCGAGAGCAGCAGCAGCAGTTCCACGAGCTCGGGGGCCTTGGTGACTGCGGAAACGGTGAAGCAGGAGGTCGTGAAGAAGATCTCTATCGGGTCCGTCTGGGAACGCGTCGCGGAGCGGCAGTACAAAGAGCGCGAGCGCTCGGAACGCGAAAATCGAAAGCTCAAGGCGACGCTTGAAGGGCAGATCAAACTAGTGAAAAGCCTCGAAAGCTTGCTGACACATGATCCAGACGTGGATGTAAGTGGACTTGCTGCATTGCGAGAAACAGAGAAACATGTACTGTTGCTCACGACAGCAACAAATGTTCTTGATGTGCTATGCAGATGCTCGGCAATTCGGCAAAGCAGAAACGGCTCAAGTACCAACTTCATGGGTTTGCTAGAGATGACGCGGAGATCCTGGAAGAGTTGAAAGCAGAACTCGCAGAAGCCTACCCGATGTTCGAGCAGGAATACGCTGCCAGCGGCTTGAGAGACATGGTCGAAGATTCAGACGATATCAAAGTGAAAAGCAACTCAGATCGGAGCATGTTTGTGCAATTTGCCGCGAACAAGATTGTCCCTTTCGGTCTACAAGTAACGTCAAGCGTGCTTTGGCGATTTCTAGCGCAGGAAGGATTGAAGAGCCAATGTTACTACTACCATGAGGTACGCTTTCGCTTCTAACAAGTAGCTCATAGCCGACGAAGTTGTGCTGGATGCGTACTGGTTTTCTAACCTTGTGCTTGTGTGTGCACAATTGTAGCTTGAAGACGTCACTCGAGACTTTTCAGCACGTGATTTCGGCGTGAAAATGGAGGCCCGACAGAAAGACCTGGACATCCATGGCAAGCATGTGATAAAAAAGATCGAAGAGCAAGACCGCGTCGTGCTCTTGTGGTGTGCTGTCGTGCAGCCAGTCAAGTTTACGGGTGTTCCGACGAACGGCATGCGCTTTCGAGAGAGAGGCTGGGTCGTTATTCAGCAGAGTAAACCCAGCCTGTCGGAACCAGGGTCGGCAGCTTGCGATATGATGAGCGCCGACGTCAACTCTACCAAAGGGAAGACGACCATGGTCAAGACGCACATTACGTTTACCCCGGATGTGGACGACGATGTGGCGTTAAAAAACGTCGGGGCGCTCACAGACCTCGTGATCAGTTCGGTCGAGAGCAACATGGTCGTGTTTACCGAACTTATTGACGGCCTGCTGCGCGAAGAGGAATGGCGAAGCAGTCACCCCGTTGCAGTCTGAGCAAAGCGGGTATCATGTGAGAGAGTGAGAGAAATGGTCATCAGAAATGTCATCGTAGCGTTTCATCACAAAAACACCAATCAGCCTATTTACACACACCAAATCAGACGCCTTTCCCCTTTTTTTCTCTCTTTTCGAAAAAAAATGCACATCGTCGGCGCCGGGCCACCACGTGAAGGGCAGGAGGAGAGGATGATGATTTAGGTTAGGATTTCCTGGACGAAGGGCCGCCCCAATGGACTGTTGCACTCACTACGTACGCAAGATCGAGATCCAAGAAATGCTGTACTGCTGCGTATTTGATCGCGTCTTTGGGCGGTGCCACGGCTGAGGCCGCCTAATCACCGGTAGCTTCTGCCATCTTGACCTGACAGCTCAGAAGGTCAAGAACGGCGCATTTGCGATTGAGCAACTCTGTATCGCCAACCTGTAGCCGGCAAGCGTTTGCCTCACAGAAGCTCACCACCTCATGCGTGAGAGCCGTGGTTCGCGTCGAGAGACGCCGCCTCGGCAGGCGGAATCTCGCTGCGATCGTTGCGTTGGCAGAAAGAAAGCACCAACATCTTGGGCACCAACGTGGTGCTGTCGTCCAGCAACAGCTACAACTCTGCTGCGGTTGTCAACAGATCACCTACAAGCAGGAGTGGTGATCAACGTGCATCATGATTACGCGCAATGACCACCACTGTAAAGGCGTCGAATTTCCGCTGCTCACAGTTTTTCAATTCTAGTAGGAGTGATGGCCTGACCAGCACTCCAAAGGCGTAATCTTGGATCTGTACAACACACAATTTCCACCATTCGCTTCCCTTTATTCTTTTTGACCAATTATGCATTGTCAGGAATGCATGTTATCGAACAGCTTCAAACAAGAATGTCGCTTCAGGCTGTGTCTTCGCGTGAGATGGAAACGCCCGAAGGAGGAATTGGTCGAGTTACGACAGAAAGCGCGAGACATGGAGGCCCAGTTGGAGAGACCCAGATCGCGAGAGCACCATCCTTCGCGTGGTGCTCTCGCTCTTGCGTTTTGACGGATATCGCAAGCGACAAGACCCGCCCAAGAAGATCATGCTGCTGGACTCATGCGTGTGTGCGTGAAAGCAGCAATCGGCCCGAATGGCTGGCTCAGTAGACGGCCAGCATGACGCCACGTGGGTGAAGTGGGCTGCGAACTAGCATCTCCGCGTGCCTCGGTGTAATAATTGTGGCTCTCGCATTCTGCTCCAACATGGCTGCAGATAACCATACGACATCGAAATCAACTAAAAAGAGGTCCACTCTGGTGACGCCTCGGCAACACGTACGAACATCAAGAAAACGGCCTGCATCGTGATTTCTTGGGCTGGACGACTGTCGCACGTCGAGATTCCTTGCGAGACCCAAGTCCGGATTAACATTTCGCCATAAATGCTGACCGTCGAGACTCAAACCTGGCGAAGTTGAATTGAGAATCTGCTGCAGAATGTACAGACAAAATGAAAGCAGCCAGTTGGTAGTGTCGGCTTCTGAACTTCATTCGGCTCGGCGTGAGTGAACTCACTCTTCTCAAAAATGCCTCCAAAGGCGTTCGTTCACCTGATCGCGTCCTGCCGGCATTTGACCGATCGCCCACCTGCTGAGAGCGCATGTCGTTGCTCAAGGTGCATACAGAGCAGAGCGGCACGAAGACCGCACAACAGAGAAAGATAGAGACAGCGAGTGTCCACACTGCTAAACTGGCCATAGTTGGACGCTTACGCTCGCGCCCGACATCCGGGTCAACTTCGAACGAAAATCCACTCGAGGACTAAACAACGGAGTCTGGGACTGGTGTAAACAGGTAATCGTCGGCGCTTTAGTCGTCGTTTACGACCTCAGAGTCGCGTACTCACTGCGATGACGTCACGCATGCGACAGCGACTTGGAGAGCCCGACCGATGTAAAACGAGCCTGCGCCTGGCTACTTGGTCAAATTTCCACAGATCGTGCCATTTTTCTGCCGCTAGAGCCACTCCCTGTTCGCAGTTTTCATACACAATTCCGTCTGCTGTTAATCCATGCCCCCGAAGCATATGCAATCCTGCTCGTCGGATGTCCCCCACTCAGCTGGAGGGCGGACCAGATCTGTCTCCTGCGACGTCATGGGCCTCACCCGAGTACACTCCAGCATTTCAACCCCCACGCACGAACGCGGTGCACACTTTGCAAAGCTTCAATCAGCAGGTAACAAACAAATGGCGCTTGCCGTGCATGCACTCGCCACCTTTGGGCATTTAGCGCATCCAAAAGCCAGCCCTGGGAAACAGTTCGTCGCGGGGACTCAGGCCGGAGCTGCTTAACCTTCGGCCTCGCTGCGGTGGATTCTCGCCACGTTGCGAGGACTCGGCCGGCGCATTGTGCGCGTTGTGTGCGCTCACCACCCAACACAAGCCGCCGCATTCCGATTACGCGGCACGGGAGACCGTAATCGCTGGCGATTTTTCTCAAGGGCAGCAGGGTTTGCCGGCCATATAATTGGCGGAAATTGGGCCGCCCGGCTGTCTTAGCCAGTGCGCGCGCGCCAAGAAGAACCGTAATCATTACCCCTAACAGCCGACCTACATTCTCGTGCAAGTGCTGAGGGCGTTGGCGCCTCATCCTTCCTCTAGTCAACGGCGCCTGTAAAATATAGTTCTTTGACTATAATGATAGATGCAAATGGGAGTTATGTATGTTTCCAGAATCCATTCATTGATGCAAAACTGATTCAGGATCACTGCCGCTGCTGCCGCTGGAAACACTGGCGGAAACGCCCGCTCGCGCTGCTCGCTTTCTATTGGAGCCGCGCCGGCAGCAGCAGAATTTAAATGAGCGCGGACGGCGGAGGTGCACGCGAAGCGCCACGCAGCTCGTCTCTCCTTCGACTCCAGCACGAGCAGCGCATGAACTTCCAGAGCACGCCCCGCGGCGGCGGCGCGCCCGAGCTCTCGCTCGAAGAGGCACTCGCGTTCTTCGACGGCTACGACGAGCACGGCGAGCTCGGCGGCGGTGCGTACGCGGCCCCGCCGTCCTCGGCGGCGATGAGCATGACTCCCATGGCTATGGCCCAGCAGCAGCAAGGGGGATCCGGAATGGCGATGCACCCCATGGGTGACACCGACGTGCTCATGATGGACGACGCTGCGAATGCGTTCTTGCACGGCCCCGGAGGAGCCGACGCGCTGTTTCTCCAGGGCGGCGCCATCTGCGGCGCTGGGAATGCTGGCGCAGCAGGCGAGGACGACGCGGATTTCCGGATCGACATGATGACTGCGAGTTTGTTGCAGCCGATGCAGATCGGGGTCACTTCTGGCGAAGACAATGCGTGCTGGGAGTCGACGCCCATGCAGACGCTGCTCGCGTCGGAGCTGCCTCCGACTGCGCTCGAGACGATGAGCGTGAAACCCACGGCGACGGTGGACTTTGCAGTCTCGACAACCCCAGCGAGCAAGGCAAAGAAGAAGACCACCACCAAGAAGGCGAAAACCAGTGCGAACATGTCGACTGCGCTCGTCGTGCCACCACCAACGAGAGCGCAGAAGACGACGGCGATGACGGCGGCCACGGCTATTGGGACCACGAGCTCAAGCACGAAGCGCGTGCGCCGACAGAAAGAGGAACTGCTGTATTTGCGCACGAAGGTCGTGGAATTGGAGGAGCGACTCCAACAACTGAAGCGCGTGAACGGCGAGACGAACAGCAGCAAGGGCTCGCCGGTTAACTCCAATTATGAAGACGCCGACGGATCCGCGTCGCCAACGACGACAGTGGCCACAACGAGCAACGACCAGTCGCCCGCGTCGTCGCAGAAGGAGAAATCGCAGATAGGCGACGATACCGAGACCGAAGAAGACGAGGACGCGGTGCCTGCGATCTCGCCGGCGCTTCTCGCGTCGGTGTGGGAGAACGTTGCGGACCGGCAATACAAAGAGCGCTTACGCGCCGAGCAGCAGAACAAGAGGCTCAAGACGATGCTCGAAGGCCAGATCAAGCTGGCGACAAGTCTGGAGAAAATTCTCAAGAAACGCCCCAACATGGAGGTACGCTGGCACGGTGAGGTTGAGCGCCTCGAGCGACAATTATTTGCTTATTGACCCCTTTCTTGATGGGTAATGGTTTACAGGTGCTATACCCAGATACAGAGAACAAGCCGCCGAAAGCACCGCGTGTGATCGCGTACGAAGAGAGCGATGCCGACGTGTTCAAGACGCAGCTCGAGGCCATCGAAAAGGCGTACCCGGACGTCGATGAAGTGATGGAGAACACAGGCTTTTTTACGTCGGAAGAGACGCGCCATGATATTCGTGTCAAGGATTTTCCCGACGACGACGGCGTGCTCATGGAGTTCATGGCAACGACCGCAGTGCCGTTCGATCTGCATGTGTCCGGCAACGCTCTGTGGCGCTTCATCAGCGACGTCGGAATCAAGCGGCATTGCTACTATGAAAAGGTACCTTGTCTTGTTGCGCCCGAGCCTGCAAAGAAATTCTATCAGGTCTTTGTTTGCTGATGCGCTTTGTTTTTCGTTGTCTGCTTTCATGCAATTTTGCAGCCTGTGGAATCGACAGAAGACACAATACAACGCACGTTTGGCTTGAAGCTGGACGAAGGCGGCTTCAACGTTGACTTGCGCGGGAAGCACACTTTGCGGAAGTACATCGACGACAACCGCGTGGTGATTGGGTGGAAGTCCAACATGGAGCCCGTTTCACTCCCGTCCAAAGTGAAAGGGCTGCGCTTCCACGACATTGGCTGGATCGTCGCGCAACGGTCCAAGAGCAATCCGATCGGGTCAACGCTCATCAAAGCCTACGGAAACATGAGTCCGGTCTTGCCCGAGGAGACCGGGGATCAAGACGAACATATTGGCGCGCTCACAGATTTCGTCATCAATTGCCATGAGAGTAACGTCGCGTTGTGCACGCAGCTGGTGAACGATCTGCTGGTCGAGGAAGAGTGGAAGTCGACCATTCCGGTGATCTTGTAGTCTCGTGAACGGGATCGTGTATTTTGACTTCACCTTCATTATCCAAGCACTCACACACTTGAAGCAGCATTTTTTTAAAAATAAAGTGTGTTACGCACATCTGTAACCTGATACTACACTGCGATGCCCTCAAGGAAACTTGGACGGCAAGCACAAGTGGTCTAACTCGAGAAAAATGAAAGCTCAATGCTTCGGTAATGCGATATGCTCTCAGCAATGCTCAGTCTACTACTGCTTTCGCGTCGATTGACAGGAGTATGCAGCACTCGTAGTGCTCTATTGATTGGTACACCGTAGTCCCAATCTTCATTTCCCTTGTCAATTGTCCAGATTCGCGAGCGAGTGTAGTTGGCAGTGCGCCATATGCATTTAATATTTTAGATTTAGTGGTAGAGTCAATTTACACAGGCATATGACATATGAGGTTGTGCTGTGTTTGATGTGACAGGGCACACTCATCCCAGTGGGAACGTTCCAAGTGCGTTCTGAATGGCTGGTTGACTCAGCTCAAAACAAATCGGACCAAACTGAAGCAACTCACTGTCGTATTTCATCATACTCAATCGAGAGCCAATTCCCATTCGGCTTTGTGCCACAGACAAAAGGCTTTCGCCCATCGACGCCAATCCCTCTTCCTCTTTCTTTGGTTTGTGCATGAGCATAGAGCTACTGGAGGAAGACCACGTTGTGATCCTAGAAGAGTACATTGATAGCAATTATCGCCGAGAGATTACCGTTTGTGGGACCTCACAAGTGCATCACGAGCTCAAGACTGGCAACGAAACCGTGTGCGATGGCGTTTCCCACCAAAGACCGCAACACGAGATGCCGACAGGAGCAAGAAGAAACAGCCGACACTAAAGCCGCGGAGTCGGCACAAATCCCAGATCGTTGAGCTGCGCGACCTTGTCGTGGGTCTAGAAGCCCGGCTCGTTCATCTAGAGAGAACCCACTCACTCCGCAATTCAAGCGGAGCTTCTCCCACGACGCTGTCAAGACCCACGTGCAGTACAACAGCTCAGCCAGGAAACCCAGGCCTCGATGTTGAGCCTCGTTCGAGTTTTGAGGCCGCTGAGTATAAACGACTGCAACTGTCCAGACGAAGGAACCGACAACTGCGCAAGGCGCCGGTAGAGCAGGTCAATGTGCACAAACAGGTCGAACGATTGCTGTCCACTCTGCGAGTAATGCCCGAAGGTATACATTAGAATAGGAGGTCACAACTTTCTAACATAAAATCCCTTTATTAGGGGGAGTCAAACCACCCAAAATTCCTACTGGTTTGGGGGCTATCTCATGACTGACTTTTTTCCCCATCGACTGTTGATTTCTGACTTCGAAATAAGCCGCCTCAAGAGGTGGCTGACTTGGAAATCAGCACTGATTTGGAGGGAGAAATTTGAAAATTTACCTCATTTCGTTGCCGTTTCATTGCCGTTTCGCTGCCGTTTTGGACAACATCCAAACGCGTTGGCAAAAATCCATCAGAAAGAGAAACACGCCAAGGGAAACGACCAAGAGGAACACGCGCGAGCAGTGATATGAGCGCCCATGACGAGGCAAGCAACCCTCACCCCTCTGCAGATGACATCCAAATCTTTGTGAGTTGGATATAAATCCCTACTGTGTACGGGACTAAACGTCACAGATGGAAAGCCAAATATTACAAAGCAAGCAACATTCTTTTAGACGGCGTACAACCTCCACCGGCGCACGGCGACTGCGAATATACCGCTTCTTGGAAGCCGCAGCATTCGATAAAGCTCTGTGGCTCGCCATACCATGGCATTTTGCTTGCCCTGTCCGTCTACATGAGTTTCCAAAATTTGGCACATTTGTTTTCAAATTTCCGAAACGGTTGGAAGAAATTAGTAGCGTTGAAACAATTATGGGGGACTGGTTTTACGGGAAGATTTCTACTGAGTTTTTTGCCTTTTGCTGACTGACATTTTTGGCTGTTTTCGAAGGTTTGACTCCCTCTTTACATTGCAGACACGGGATATTATGCAGTGGCGCTCAATAGGTTACGGCATACCATTTTTGGCAAATCAAAACTGAATAACTTTTGAAATACATCGTTTTATAGGCTGAAATTGGACTATTTTGCTTCATTTGACGAGACGAACCCGTTCGTTTTTGTCTCGTTTCGATTGGATAAAAATTGAGAAAGTTTTCATACAAACGTCCGATTGCAAGACCTGCTCAGTGTAATGGGCTGTACCTGGCCATTACATGAAGGTGCGGCTGTG
>JAADVP010000709.1:0-15762 GCA_023335675.1 Globisporangium solare
CTAGCCTGGGCCGATGCGGTTGCAGGCGCCGATGCCGGCGCCTGCATTCCAGCGAGCTTGCTCTTGAGGCTTGACACACCTTCCTGCGACCACACGGTCGATCGCGCGTTTCCACTTGAAGCTGTGCCGTCGTCTCCTTGGACAGGCTGCGCTGGCGGTGCCGATTCCGCGCTGTTCACGCCCTTGGATGCTTTCGCAGCACCGTCTGTCGTGCTAGTCGTTGCTGTCGCACTCGTCGCGCCGGGGGCTACCGGAGGTTGGCGCTCCGTCGCCACGTCCTGCGCCATTCCTGCGCGGCCGTGCGCACGTACGTGCGGGCGAGTTGCGATGCTTGGTGCCTTGAACTTGAGTGTTGTATACTCAAGTCAGGTTACTTGGTGCCTCGAATGGATTCCAATAGAGGCCTCGTTTGTGGTACGTTCGTACCCCTGAAACACACGACGAGCACCGCGTCGTGTGTGCTGCAAAGCAAATTCGGGAGTGCTGTCGTAGCTAGAGGAGACAAAGTTCGTCTCGTTCATTGCCACCAATGCCAAGAATACCCTCTGAGGGCAGCAATAGCACTGTCTGTTCTGAACTTATACAGTGTTGATTGGTTGCTGGTGCCCACAGATGACGGCCAGTCATCCCCAAATTCCAGTAATTATCAGACCAGAGCTGCGATTGCATCCATCTGTTTGTTCAACTGCTCAAAAATAAAATTATCTATCATTATCACTCAATATTAAGTAGCACCCTCGCGTGGGTTGCTCAACCAAGTGCCATCACGTGATGGGGCGCGTTCACGCCTTCATGGGGGCTCTTCATTGTGGCCTCTTGCTGTGGATGCTCGCGTGGTCGGTTCGAAGGCGTGCGTTCGTATTTGGTTTTGCTGGGATCCTGGCGTCTGAGCGACGCAATGCGCGAGAGCTCGCTGCAAGCTTGGAGAAGCAGACACCATTGGATGCTCTGTGGAACGCTCCTAAGCAGATCTATAATGCGACGCTCGGGCGCCGCGGGCTCTGGCGTTGAGAACCCTTAGTTTGACGTACTGCTGGTGCTCCGCGAGATCGTCGAGACGGCGCTGCAAACTGGCCAAGCGTACCGCATGAGCCGATTCCTACCGCGCGTCTGGCTCAACCGATTCTACGTCGGCTTGCTCGTACTCAATTGCTGGTCGACGGCGCTGATCCATCATGTGTACCATGATTCCCCGTCGCGGCGGCGCGTGCTCTCGGTCTTGTGTGATTGCATCCTGGATACCGCGACGACAACTGCGATCCCGGCGCTCTTGGTGCTCAGTTATGCCAAGGACTACGACTTCTCGCTGAAAGGGTTTGGCGGCGCCAAGTGGACTGACGACGTCTGGTTTGTGAACGTCTTGAACGAGTTCCAGATGATTTTCGTTGTCTCGTGGGCCAACCTTGCGATCCGGGTGGTCTTTAGCTTTGGTGTGATCAGCAGCATGAATGGCATGAAGAACCTCGTGCGTCCTTGTATGAAACGGACCCAGGTCGGGACAGCGACGACGACAACAGCAGCGCCTGGCAGCCGACGGCCGACGGCGGTGGCGACAGCCAAAACAGCAAAAGCGACTGAAGTTTCCCCTGCTATCCGCATTTTTGACTCCAATCTCGACTCACGAAAGTTTACGCTCGAGTATTTGCGCAAGTTATCGCCAGCGCGGCTCGCGTTCCGTGCTCGAATGACCCGCACTGTGGATGTGCTGTTCTTCGTATGGGTGTTGTCATCATCGGCTGCACCTGCACACCGAGTCGTATCCAAGCCTCGCACAGTGCAAGTCGCAAGTGCGACCGTGGTTGACGGCGTCGCCTGCGTGTTCGTTAGTGAATCTCGACTGCTACGAGTTTGCAATTGACGGCCAACGAGACGATATCGAAGCGCAGTGGAGTGCGTTCGAAGCGCTTATGGTCGTGCGCGTCGTGATCAAGCACTGCACGAACCTGGAAATCCCATCGACGCTGCAGACTTTCCGCAACCTGAACGGCATCAAGATCTACAACTCGACCCTCGTAAGCTGGGGAGTCGATGCGGAGCTCACAAACACCCACGCGCCAAAGATCATGTCGGTGCTGCTCGTGCGTGTAGATATGACCGATGGGGTCTTGCCGCTCGGTTTGCAGGTGTCGGATATCCCCGCGACCTTGAACGATTTCGAGTTTTGTATGACGAATCTGGCCGAGCTGCCGGACGACCTGGACCTCAAGTGGCCGCGCTTCGCGACAGTGTACCTGGAATTCAGCCAACTGGCCTATGTCCCGGACGTCATCGTGCGGCTGGCGCCGAACTACTTATCATTTGCAGGAAGCCCGATCGAAGAAGTGCCTGCAGCGCTCTTTGAGACGTCTGGCATCGCGTACATCGACATCGGGTGGACAAAGGTCTCGCTGCTGCCTAGCGGTGTGAAAAGCATGTCGCCGTCAGTAGGGAGGCTGGTCATGCAGGGCACGCAGATCGCGCAGTTCTGATCGTGGATCGATGACTGGCTCACGCTCAAGCGATCAAAGCTGTTTGCCTTGAAGACGCCGTACCGCGAGTATCTCGAGCGCGTCTTGAGCGGCCAAGTGGTGGCGTCGACGCCATCGCCGTCCGGCAACGCGCTCAACGTAAACGTCGCCGCGCAGCCAGGCGCGATCGGTGGAGATATCCCCGAGATGTCGCCTGTTTTGTCCAATTACTCGGAAGCCAAATGGGTGTTCCTCGAGCACAAGGTCGTCTGCACGCCGCGCTGGGTCACAATCTACGACCTCAGCGCAGAGGACGCGTACAGCGGCATCCAAGGAGTATCCGATTGACGGTATCAGATAAGATGCTACTGCAGTGCTGCATAAAATCAGATCTTTCGCAGTCTATGTTGCGTGTACGTTGCGCTTATAACCAATGAGACCACAAATGGGTGGCTGCTAGCGGGAGAAGCGCCATGTGTTCAACGCGGAGCAGCGAGCGCGAAGCTCACGCCGCCTGCGCTGCATTTTACGTGTGCATGACGATGGCGACGGTGGTACAGATGCAGTGTGTAGTAATGTGTGTGTGCACGAGAGCGAGGTGAGGAGCCCAGGAAAACCACTGCGCAGGGGTTTTGACCGAAGACTCGCAGAGTCGGACATGAAACCACACCAAAGGCTGCTTTGCGCGCGGTGGCGAGAGGGACCGAGAAGGTGCGTGTTGCGTCCTCTCGCGCCCTCCTTTGCCACGGCGTCTGATCGCTCTCTCGATATATGTGCGTGTGTGCGTATGTGTGTGTGTAGAAATTGTGCCGACGGCATTCGATAAATGAGCTCTTGTTGTTTTCTTCTCACAATAAGATAGTGTCAACAAGAAAATGCAAGCGTACTTTCTAGGAAAGTTGGCACGTCTTCTCATGGTTTTACATGTTGTAGTGCGCTTTGCACAACCTCGCGGTCGTCGCGTCGGCAGGCGAACTGCACACGATCCGCAGCTCGCGCTGCTCATCAAATGCGTTGAGCGCCACCTCGACGTTCTTGTGCTGCGCGATCACGTCCGACGCCGCAACGTGGTCGTCGCTACCGCGAAGCAACTTGCGCGACGACGTGCCAGTCACTGGGAGATCGCTGAGCAGGCGCGCTTGCGTGCTGTAGATCTCGAACGCGTTCTGCAAGAGCTTAACGCCAATCACGGCCATGTGGTCGAGGGTCGTGAACGTCGACATGTGGTGCCAGCGCCCAGTCTTGGCGACAGCGCCAGTGTCGATGACGTTGGATTTGCCGTCGTAACGCATCGAGATCGTGTTCACGGCACCGTCGTTTGGCTGCCAGTCTTGCGTGTACCCGTTCTTCAGCGGGTAGCTCGAGCCCATGAACACACTGAGCGGCTGCAATGGCAAAAGCATCGACTGCGGCCGTGGGAGGACGACGTTGATGAATCGGAACGTGTCTTGGGTCGAGAAACTGTAGTAGTACACATTGGGGAGCGTCTTCACCCATGTGTTTTCCTCAGCCGCGCCAGAATGGGAGAGCGAGTAGAGACAAATGTCCTTGAATCCAACCTGGAACATCCGACTGCTGAACACGCGCTTGATGTACGCAGTGAGGCTCTCGCCGCTCGCGCGGCCCGAGATCCCCCATTGGTCCAGCTTGGCATCGTACAAAGCAGACGTGCTGCTCCCAACAACGCCGAGAACGCTGAATACGCCCGCGACGGCATCTTCAATGAGGTCGCCAACCGCCGACAGCCCGTCCGCGAGCAGCGTGCCCTGGTTGGGCGTCGAGATCGTCGTGATCGAGTGGATCCAGTCCTTCCCGCCAGCGAAAAGAGGATGCGAGGACGCGTCTTCTTGGATCGGCGCGCTCTTGGTGCCCTCGGCGAGAAGCTGCGCCAACATGCGGATCGTTTGGCCACCCATGCTGTGGCCGACCAAGTGGATCTTCTGGACTTGGCCGTTCACGGCTTCGCCCCACTTTGGATAGATGCCAGGAAACGTTCGTCCAGTCGCCTTGTGGCCGTGCGTGGCCGAGTGCTTGGCGCCGTAGTTCACGGTGCCACCTTTGATGTACGCGTACAGCTCACAAGCGCGATCCCAGTTACTCGAGAACGGACCGACCGTCGCCGTGTACACCTTGTAGCCCTGAGCTTGGAGTTGCACTTGGTAGTCGCCGTGTAGACCGCCCCAGTACTTGAATCCGAGCAGCTCGTCTCGCCCCCATCCGGCAAAGCCGTGCACGAGAACGATCGGGTACTTGTTCCCAGCATGGACACTCGCGAGCGAACAGATCCAAGACGCCAGCAACAAGCAGAGCGGACGAAGCAGCCCCGTCATTGTGATCAAACACGTTCAAGGCGGCCGAAGTTCTTCGCCAGAGAGAACAAGAATGGAAATGAGGTGCTGTAGGATACTGGTCCTTGGCACCAGAATGACGTCGAGGCACTGTTGATGCTGGCCAGGATGACGTCTTCCTTGAATGGGACTTCAATGGATGAGCAGGGGGAGAAAGAGGATGTGATGATCCAGTTGCTTCGTCCTTGCACGGCGTCTGCTCCTTTCTATTGCCGCATTGTGGCCGAAAATGTCCAGCAGCTTTAGAAAAGAAGCAAAAGAAGCATCGTGACTAGTCTCTGACTCTTTCAAGTTGCAGTGCCTTTTAGGCTGAATCCAGCAGTGCCACAGTAACCCTTCGCTGTCTTCTCGTTGAGCCTGGGTCTTCAAGCAGACGGAAACAGCAGAAGCCACAAAGGAGAAGCCCATGGACTCATGAGACTTGTAGCTGAGGCATCTTCTCGCCATCTGGGTACAGTTTGCACTGATGAGGCATTTGTTCAGTCACGAAGTGACATGTCAAGAGGAAACCGAGAGCTCATATGATGGCCATCGAAGGGCATTGTGAGAGACACCAGACGATGTGGAAACGGGCCGATGCTCGCTCGCATCATCAGTGCTCCTTTTTTTGCGCTTGAGGCTTTCCGTCAGCCAGCGAATGCCGAAGTACTAAGCATTCCAGTGTTGGTGATTGTGGCACTTGATCACACCTAATGTTGGCGTCCTATTAAAATTGTAGATCCAGACTCGCAAAAGTCAGTATAAAATAATTAGAAGCAATATCAACATCTCATTAAAATATGAGGTGGATATTGTTTCTTGGTCGCTTGGTTGTCAAGGATGTGCAGCCATATGGCCATCGCTGTCGCGATTTATGTTCATTGTCTGTTTGGGACACTAGATCCCCGTTTCTGGGGTGAGGTTTCTTCTTCACCACACCATGAAAATCCGAATACTTTTGTGGTTAAGAGAGCCTGGCAACTTGCATAATGCTGCGCTTTGTATACGGCAATTGTACCTTACAGGACATATGAATGGAGCTGAACCACTATCTTCACAAATGAGTACAAAGTTCACTGCTTAACACAACCATTTACAATTTAGTTGCTTTCAAGAAGGAGCAATATTGGACGAATAGAAAGGAAATACCATCAAAAATTATATCTTGTCCAATATTAGGCTCATAGTCCCATCTGTCAACGGGTTGGTTTTATAGGAGCTAAATGTCCCCCGTTTAGCTCCTATAAACCTATTCCTCCACCCTTAAACAGCAAATCGTCATATACCGACTGCACCGATCGGACATCGTCCATACCGGTACAATACCAGTACAGTTCCGAGAAAGAACGCGAAGAATGCGCAGCTTGGATCTACTACATATCACAAGGAGAGAACGAGCATGGAGGTGGAAGAAGACCCGAGCAGCCAGTTCGTGGACTTCACGAACGCCACGGCGCTCGAGCAGCTCATCGCGGACGTCGAGCAGACGCTCATCGCGTGGCAGCTCTCGAACAAGGGCCACGCGAGCGCCAGCGCGTTCGCGCCGCACAAGCAGCGCCGCCGCAGCTCCGTGGACCTCTCGGCGGATCCGCATGCCGAGTCGAGAGAAGACGAGCCGCTGACGTGGACCCACGTCGTGGAGCTGGACCAGCACAACGGCAACGGCGCGCCGAGTCGCTATGCGCTGACGCTGTTTGTGTCGAATCAGAGCAGCTCCGATCAGGAGCAACGCGCAGACGGTGATGCGCTGCAGAACAGCGCGGATGCTACTACAACCACCACCAGCAGCAGCGGCAAGAAGAACCAGTGGCAGGAAGGGCTCGAGCACTTCACACCGACGATGCTTGCGATCGCGGACTCGACCCGCGATTTCCATTGGCAGCGCGGCTGCAACGGCGCTCCAACGGGGTTCCACGATTCTTCGGCGTTCGCGGACGGGAGCGATGGCCTTGCGCTCGAGGACGAGCAAAAAAGCAACAAGCGCGCGACGTTCGAGAACGTGAAGAAGTGGTTTGGTGTCGACGAGTTTGTGTTTCTGAGCCGAACGTCGCAGTCCGCGAACCGGAGACCCGTGAGCACGATGAACCGCTCGCGGCTTCTGGCAACAAGTGGTCATAACGAGGCTTCAAGCAGCAGCCAGACTCTGAGTAAAGAAGACGCTATTCGCGGCACACCTTTGCATGCACGTGAGGATGGCGACGAGCGGAAAGATTTCATGCTCGATATCGCAGTGGATCAGAACGAGGCGGGCATGCTGCTCTCGGCGCTGACGATCGCGCTGAACAACTGCAACTGCACGCTGCCGGCGTTTGTGCCGACATACGCGCCTTCGAACGGCACATGGCTCGGCTCAGCTGTCCCGGGCGCGACGGGGAACGTGTCGATCTCGTTTGAAACAGACTCGATCCCGGAGGTCAACTCGCACCAGAGTTGCATTAGCGGATTGCTCAATTTCTTCCGCTTGAAGCTGCAACTCCCGCACCAGATCGAGGAAAAATATCGACTCGCTTCGGCTTCGGGGGGCACTGCGACGAAAACGGATGTCACGCTCGGCATGTCCGTGTCGGCGTCGTTTGGCTATTCATGGACCCGAGCGGACGATCCCCGCGAAATGGAACTGGACCACTCGACGTGGAAGACCAAGTGGTTTAATGAAGGCGCGAGTCCGTTTGCAAACAACCAAAGCGCCCACGCGGAGCACCAACAAGTCGCGAAAGCGCTCTTTGGTGCTGCCCGATTGGACCAGTGTGTCGGGTCCGCTGCGTCGCCGCTGCTCGGAATGGACCTCACCGTGATCTGGCCCAACCTGCGAGAAGGTACGTACGTCGACAATGTCGTGCACTCGAGTTTGGATGCGAAAAAGGCACCAGAGTGGATGCTGGACGTGCGGTTCCAGAATCTCAAGTCGGAGAACGAGCGCAAGCCTCAATTGGCACTGAGCAAAGTGGTCGCCAACTTGGTGCAGGCGTACTCGAACTCGAGAGAGCTCAGCAAAGATATTCTTGTGTCGGAAATGGCGCCAAATCTGCCGCCTTCTGCCGCGCAACCACCGTCATTCTCGTCCTCATCGACGACTACTGCAGCGCCAAGTTCGTCGTCATCGCGACTTCCAGAAACGATTCCTGCGGCACGGGCAGCGGTCGTAATCGGGAATGCCATTGGCACGCTCACGTCTTCGTTGGTGTCGGCTGCGACCTGGAAAGGCACAGACATTGAAGAGATCCGCCGGATCGTCTGGGAACTCTTTGACGACGTCGACGACGGATCCGCACACCACAAGCACTCGGTGCGTCCGATGCTTCCCATAAACGTCGCGCACAGTGCGCCGATCGGTCAGCTCGTGTCTATCTTGGCCTGTCGTATGGGTCAACTGCGTAAGTAATTGCTTGTTTGGTTGTTTCGTATGTCACACTATTGACTCTTGGTTTTTGCTGTACCGGGGACTGATAGATGGAGTGAATGCGATGTCGCTGCTCTGGGTCGAGTTTGTGAAAATGCTGCGCGAGAGGTGGTTCCAGCTTCGGCTACTGCCAGCTATGGTACGAAGTCTGTGTGTTTCTCTGCGTGGATGTGCGTTGACTAAACGCTTTGAGCATGTGTGCTACCGTTTTTTTTTCCTTCTTCTTCAGAGTACTGCGCTTGAAGAAGGCGGCGAGCAGCATGCGGCAACGACCAGCAGATCGCTTGATGCGCTGTTCTTACTGGATTCCGAGTCGCTGCAGCTTCCGTCACCGGATTTCCACTGGTGTCTGCTGCACCAGAAGCTCCAATTGCTGAATTGCTGCATTTTGAGGTACACAAAACGATGGGAAGCGCGTACCAGGATGTTTCCTGCTCACTCGTTTGTTGCCTCTTTGCTTTTGTTTTGTGTTATTTTGCAGGCAAGCTGAAATTTGTCGCACTCCAGCGGAGGCGCATGATTCGGCGACTACGATGTCGGATCTTACGTCCTTTACCCTTGATTACGATGACGACAATGTCGCTGACGAAGAAGCAGTCGACGACTCGCCGGGGAGCGACGATGAGTTTTTCGACTCGGTTGAACAGCACGATACACAGCATTCCGGATCTGCTACTGGTGGTGGTGGTGGTTCCGCAATGACAGGCGTCGCAGAAGGCGGTCGGCGCGTGCTTCCAGGCGTGTACTGCCTGACAACGAATGCGTTGATGATGGAGCCACTCACTCAGGTCGCGGTGCCCATGACCGAAGACGTCGCGAAGGAGCAGCAGGATTTGTTATCTCGACTCGGTGTGAGCGTCGAGTCTGCGATGCTTCGCCAGCAAATCCAAAGCACTGCGCTTGTGTCAGATATGCAGGCGTTCAAAGCGGCGAATCCAGGCTGCTGTCTTGCGGACTTCATCCGGTGGTACTCGCCCAAGGACTGGATTCCAATGGGTCCGTTGCAGAGTGAGCAGGAGTTTTTACCCGAAGAAGGCAGAAACGTGTGGTGGTTTGAGAAGCAGGGGATGCTCTCGGAGCGTATGCGCTTTGGCTCGAAGACGCAGCAAAAGCATTTGTGGCAGCAAATGTGGGAAACCTCGGCGCCAGTACCTGCGAGCCGCCAGAAATGCCTCTTTGATCCGCTCCACGAGTCGGAGAAGATTTACCATTATCTAGAGACGATCTCGCCCCACGAACTGTTTCATCAGATGCTCGCAGGTGTGATCGCAAGTGCATGCTACACGCTGGCGACCGCGCTACCGTTCCCGAGCAAGGAGCTCCCTGTATTTGATGCGGCGATGCGAGACCTTGTGAGCCGTTGCAATCGCGCGATTGCGCTGCTCGACGACGCTTTAGCCGAATCCCAAGTTGCCTTCCCTGCCGGAAAAGACCAACGCGAGGAGCACGAGAAGGCCAAGGGGCAGTTGCAAGTCGCGTTCGAGATGGCATTGGATGCATGCTGGAAGCTCGTGCTCGAACTTGAGCACGTTGAGAGCCTGCTCTCGAGCGTACTCGCGCTGCTCGAGTACCTTCTGCCTTTTACCTCTTCTGAGGATGAGATCAAGTTGCACGACGCGGCGACAACCTCGGCGAGTCTCGAGTTGATCAACTTGTTGCTGCTGCAGACTGCACCCGACCACCATGATAGTGGAAACACTACACGGCATGCGAGCAATGAAGGTGGGCGCAGCATCTCCGAGTTGCTTCAAGTGGACGCTCTTCGTGAACGGGTCACAACGCTTGTGCTGCTGAATCCCGTGCTGACCGGCCCGGTGCAGCGCGAGTATGTGCTGCGCTGCATCAGTCCTCGTCCGTTCCTGAGGGAGTATTACCTGGACGACGACCCAGTCCTGGACCAGTCGTCCTCACCGCGTGCTGTGGAAAGCAGTTGCGGCGTCGAGGAGAGCCCGCTCGTGGTGAACCGCATGTACGCAGCGTTCAAGCAGAACACGGTGCGGTTCGCGTTGGTGCTGGCCGAGTCGGAGTTTTGAAAGGGTTACCGCAGATCTGCGTGGCGTACTGCTACCCTTTGATCAAGGAAGCTTGTGTGTTTTCCTGTGAAGGTAATGGCCGTGCGTGCGCAAAACGTCAGCCTTGCGCAGTGAAGATGGGGCGCACTATTTTTCAGCAAGCAGATCGAAGAAGTCGTGGGACTCGATGGGCGCAGCGGGATGTGGAAAACCCAAAGTTGAAGAGCTCTGCGCTGCTGGAGGAGGAAGAGGAGGAAGTGAAGAGAGAGCACGGTACAGTACTCGTCGAAGGGCAGTTCATGGTGGAACGCGGGTGGTTGGCTGTCTTCAACTTTAGCTGGTATTAGATAAAGTTGAAGACAGTGGTTGTTGACAATTTTTAAAGAAGTATAATACACACACATGATGCCGAACAGAGCTCACTGTATGTGCGTATACGTTGCGTGCAAGACACTGTGAATATTGTCCACTACGCCTATTCTTTTGGTGTCCTGAATGCGTCATTGCGTGCGGCTCCAAGGCAGTGATTGCGCCTGAAAGCTCGCTCCATGTCGATGTCCGACCCAAGCGGACGCAATAGGATCCGCCAGTGGCTTCTCTCTTTTTATACAATTGCGTCTGCCACATAAGACGTTGAAGTGCATGAGGTTCGCATGAAAAGCTACAACGAGACGCTCGCAAAAACTTCAACATCCAAATGCATTTTGTAGTGCGAAGCAGTCACGTCTCTGGGCGCCAGTCAACCACGCTGAAAGCATCGGTGCGCTGAACACCTTGCGCGTTTTGGCGCACACGCGCTGTTGGCGCGACAGGCTACCCATGCCCAGCCTACAAAGCTCTTCTGGGGTCGTGCAAACGGATCCTTCTCTGCGTCAATGGATCCAGATGAGAAGGAGGAAATATTGAAGATCGAGTTGCCCGCCATAGGGCGACGAACGTGGCAGCCACGCTCTTTAAACCGCGGTGGCTTTTCACGCGATGCATTTTTTCAAGACTGTTGTCCTTTCGCTGATCAACCCACTCGAGCACTGGCCGACCACAATTTTCAGCGGAGGAGCCGGGATCAGCTCAGCGTTTGGCTTCTCGTCGCAATCATCTGATGGCAGCATTGGCTGCCCCTTTTTCTTCCAAACTCAACGATCGATCTCAGGCAGAATCGCTTCAAGTGAGCACAGAGCGCGCACGACGAAAGCTGCAAAGCACGCTGAAAGAACGCGCTCTGTGGTCAACAAAATTGATTCACGCGGGACGAGAGCGACACGAAAAAAAGGTGCGCTCTTGTGACGGGGACAGAGACCATCTGACTGTGCCATGCGGAGGTCAAGTCGTCGCTCAGAAGGCGTGTGTGTGCACGCCACAAGCTCCGCGGCTGCAAACTCGAAGTGGTGCTGACAGGGCGTGCACCCTCATCACCTTACACAGGCGTGAGGTAATCGAGCAGAGAGTGAAGGTCTGGTATGGCAATGATTGCGCGCAAAATGTGACGAGACAATTGGTACTGTATTTCTTTGAAAACAAAGAGTGAGATTCTTTGAATAGAACGATTGTGAACTCCATTTTGTAAAGAGTGTAATTGTACCCCGTGTTGCCGGCCTGTTGTTTTATTCGAGGAGATGCGAACCCTTTGCACCACGCTTTGAAACGCCACTGACTGCAATATTCAATATCCCTACACCTACTAAGTGGATCAGTGCCATTATCTTATCCAGTTGTAAGGTTTTGTATCCTGTTTAAACGCATCGATTCTGCTATACCGCTTCGTTTTTGTTCACATGACTTGGTTCTGTGCTTCGCTTCTTTTTAAAACTTCCCCCTGACCCTCTTTCCCTATGCCGATGGTGAGAAATTATATACTTACAGGTTAATATAACGTTTTAATTTAACTTATCATGAGACTTTAGTTCATGTTACCTCTAAAAATAAATGTAAGCTCTCTGAACGGGTCTTCGAGGGCCATTTGTCTGCTGAAGTCACCCGTTACTCCCTCACTTCACCAGCTCGTTGACAGGCCGTGCAGAGCCGGGCCATGGGCCGCGGTCCGTTCGATTTGTGGTCACCAGCTGGAACTTCTTGACGAAACAGGGAGGGAAAGACGAGGGAAGAGTGAGGAGGAGTTTTTTTGCCAGTTGACCCTCAATATTGCGTCACTTCGATGCAAATCACCAATCGTGGGCATCATGTATTTCTCAAGAAGCAGAATTTGCTTGTATAGTGCATTGATAATTATATCGAATCCAGCTTTTGCAGCAGGGTATTATATTAAACAGGACCCAGAAACCAGAGCATACAGGCCCCCTCTCTCTTTTTCCTTTCTTTCTCCTCTGAGCCAGTTGACCATCCAGCAGCAGCGATTCGAGAGCGTCATGGTCTCGGCACTCATAATGGAACGCGTGCGTTCCTTTTCCCACGGTCTCCATTACGCGAACGTCCATGCCGCCGCGGTTCAATTCGAATCCTACGGTACCGACCGGAGGAGCGAGCCCCGTCGTCGCGTCGACCGCTCCCCCTGAGGCGCGCATGGCGGGCGCCAGTCCTACGGTATCCGCCGCCGCGTCGTCGTCGGCTCAGCTCCATTTCAGCATTCCTCTGCGCGCGATCAGCGCCGCGGGCTCGTCCACATCGTCCTTGTATCCGAAGCGCATGACGCGCGACGACGCTTCGAGCATGGAGGGGGCAAGTAGCGGCAGCGCGGCGGACATGGACATGTCGACAGTGTCGCCGCTGTGCCACCAGCTCATGGAGACCAAGAAGCGCATGCTGAGCGTCGTGTCGTCGCCCATCACGGACGCGAGCTCGCGCTCCGATGACGAGCTGCTCCGGGACCACCCTACCGCAGGGTACAAGCAGAGCAAGCTGAAGAGCAACGGCGCGTCGGTGAACGCATCGACCGCGGCTGGTGATTCCATGAGCCCCGACGCGATCCTGCAGCGCAAGGCGCAGCGACGACGCGAACAAGTGCGCGCGGCCTCCCGACGGTGCCGCGATCGACAGCGCGTAAGTGAATGTATGTATGTGAAAAAAATGAGTTTCTGGTGAGTGAATGAACATGCTGACACTGTGTGTGCGTTTGGCGGCAACAGAAAGAGACCGAAGAGCTACGGAAGAAAGTGTTCCAACTCGAAGAGTTCATTTCCCACACAATCAAGTCGTACGAGTGGGAACTTCGGCAGCAGCGCGAGCATATGGACGCGCTCGCGAAAGAGAACAACGCGCTGCGGCAGCTCCACAGTGGCGGCAATATGATGGACAGCAACAACGAAGAAATCGACAACAACGGGCGGCTCGCCGTGACGTCCACGCACAGTCCTGCGGCGGTGGAGCAGCCCGTGTTTGACGTACTCATCAAGTCCGAGGAAGTCGTGCCGTTCTCGCATTCGCAGACACAGCCCCAACAACAAGGCGTTTATACGAATGGCAGCACCGCCGGTCCGGAGCCGCCCAAGCACGAACTACTGTGGCAGGAGTACGACGATGTTGACCGCATCTGCCGCCGCGTTGAGGAGACCAAGCAAATTCTGTCCAAGATCCTGATCCCGCCAGTGCACCCGGACATTTCGCAGACGGCATTTGGCTGGAAATTCCACTTCTGGCTCGAAGGCACGCGGTATTACGCCAAGACGCGCAAGTTCTTCGCCGGTGTGCGCGCTCTGGATGTCGCACAGCGGATGCACCGCATCGAGCCGGCCAAGTACATTGAGACGTTCCCTGAAGTGCACGAAAAGAAGATCCTGAAGGTGTTTACGGACAATATGAAGATTGTCGAGACTGTGAAGGCGCTCCCGGGCAAGCCGCAGCTGGGCTCCGTGACCGTGCAGTTCGTGTCCCACGACGACGAGTATCCTGGCAGCCGCTGGTTCTTTGCGAACCGCTCGGTTGGGCTGCCAAAGTCGACGAGCTATGGTTACCATGAGGAGTGCAATGGGTACGTGTTCGAAGACATCGCCAAGACCATGGACGACGGCTCGGTCGTCGAAGGCTGTCTCGTCCAGGGCTGCGGCGGCTACGACAGCATGGGCAAGGAGCCCGAGGTGCTCATGAGCGAACTCGCCAAGGCGTTCTCGTCTGTCGTGCTGCGCTGGGAGAGTCTCTTCGTGTACGACTTCATGGCTGAAGACGGTGGCTTTGCCGACATTGAGCTTGACTTTGACGCGTAAAGCTTGTATGTTGGAGGAGCGACACCGGAGCGTGGTGGTTGCTTACAATATTTACTGTCGCCAAAAGAGCTGCTGTTGGCGACCAGCGCAGGCGCACAGAACGTGCGTTTCTGCTTCCTCTTTCGGTGCCACGTCACCGTCGAGGCCGTTTATGCCGAGCGCGTGCGAGCAATCGGACGATGTGCCACGTAAACCGATCTGCACGCGTTGTGGGTACGAATCACAGGATTATCTTCTCCAGGAAACTCCCCCTTTGTGGTGGCTCCATTTTGCACGGAGAGATCGCGTGTACGTAATCCAGTCGATGGCGAACTGTGTGTGAAGCCTTATTGCTGTGCGATGAGAGTGTATCCAAGTTTTGAAGGAAAAAAAAAGAACCCGTGAAGTGCATGGTGGTGTACTTATTTTAGTGAACGTTTGGTAAACCTGAGTTCAATGTGTGCGCTTCGAAATCTACCGTATATCTCTCCCTGTATTTTTCCGCTCCAATTGCAGTACTCTACATTTGCTAATACAGTAAGTGAATCGTGGTTTCCTATAGATTTTGGATCAGCCACAGTCGATTGTACTGATACAAGTGCAACTCATTCCGCACACGCTCTCTCCCCTCATCAAGCAACCCGATCCTGCGCGCACTCCCTCCCGCAGCGCCCTCATTGCGGAAAAAGAAGCGCATTCCGCACGAGGAAGAAAGGCCCGCGGCTCCGTTCGTTATCGCGTCTCACTTGAAATAAATCAGCCGCCTCACTCTTCAAACTGCCGCCGACGACCACAGAGGACCAAGATGACGCTCGCGGGAACGCAGAGCAGCAACGGCGAGCAGAATGCGCAGCAAGTCGCGGCGGGTTCTTCGTCCTCCGCAACGTTTGTCAAAGAGGAGGTGGTGAATGTGGAAAGTAGCGGCAACAACAATGACGCAGAGGACGATGATGGTACCAGCGTGAAGACTGAAGCGTCGGTGACCACCACTACAGTCACGGAAGACAACCAAGTGACGCATAAAACTGTAGTTGTGGAGACTACCACGACGTCTGGAGATGCAAAGAAAGCCGAGACGCCAACAAAAAGCGCTGCAGCCGTCGCAAAGAAATTGGCATTAAGCGGAGGTTCAGCGCAGGTCAAGTCGTTCATGTCACGCTTCTCGACGCCGTTTGGAAAAAAGAAAACAACTTCAACTACTGTCACCACCACGATGGAAACAGAAGACAAATCCGATGTATCTGGACCAGCACATCACGCAAACGACAGCGTTACAAACAACATAAGCTTCACCACCACAACATCTGCGTCTGAGGTCGTGGTTGCGGAAAGCGCGAGCACGAGCGAGGTGACTGTGACCGAGACGGAGACCGTGAGCGTGGAAACGAGCGAAAGCACGAGCGCCGAGACGGTGGCCGAAGTTGTGACGGTGGAGACCGTCGA
>JAADVP010000071.1:0-42029 GCA_023335675.1 Globisporangium solare
AACAAACACAACCACACACACATACCGCACACGCCGTGACCTGTGAAACAGGCAACGCGCTTCCCACCTGCACGCAGACATCAAGTAAGCGGTAACTGCGTTGAAGACTGTTCTCGACTAGAGCATCCACGCCGTCGCGAAGTGTACGAAACCGCCTGAGTTTGAGGAATTATTTGTAGACTGCGAGTAAATCGGCCAAGAGGCAACAGCGTATGTGCGCGGTAAGCGTAGCCAATGCATTGCTTGGTGCCGCGTAGTCCATACCATCACCTGTACGGATATACTGATACGTTAGCTTTCTGTAGCCATTCCGAATCTCTTTCTCAGACAGCGCTTTGGCCGAGTGACAAAACCATCGCAGAATCCTTGAACAGCGGGGTACTGGAGGATAGAAGCGAGAGTTGGTTCGCCTGTTTGCCGGAGGATGTACGTAAAATGCAAGTGCATTTGTACAGGAAGCGTAAGGAGTACGAAAAGTTATGCGGCGAGTACACCAAGTGGGTAACTGCCAATGTAAAGAATTCTTCGTCTGAGGGTCGTTCTCGACAGCACACTTTCCTCTGATCTCCCGGTCAAAGAGAGGACAGCCGCATGCCGTCCGCATCCGGAATAGATCCGAGTATTTAAGTGATGACTCGCCAGTGCACTGTGCGTTATGTAAGCAGCCATGTCACAATTAGAGGACGTATGAGAAACGCGCAGCTTGCGTGAGCAATGAAAGAAGAAGATCCATCAAGACGCGGCAAGTTGGTATGTATACACAGAGTCTATGAGTACAGACATGCTACAGGAAAGCTACTCGGAGTAAAAACTACCAGAGAGCTACGGTTATGTAGAGGCCGCACAGGAGCTACGGAAGACAAGGATACACGAGAGCTACGGCAATAGAGCAGAAGGCGATGAAATCCACATAAAACGTTATGCCGAGCTGTCTATTATGGAATTTCCTCGCTCTTTCTCTGGAGTCTGATAGCGCAGATCTAAAATTCTCAAAAAATCAGATGAGCTCTGGGAACTATTTCAAAATTACGGATCCGAAAAGAAGTTTTCCTTTTTTTTAACCCCCGTTTACCAGCTTGAGACAGTGAAGTAAAGGCAGGTTTTATGTTGAAACAGCAAACGCCAACGCTAATTTGATGTACTTATACAAAATAGCGAAAAGTGGGTGCGAAATTCAAAATAAATGGGATGTAGTTACATAGACACGGCACGCAGTGCGGTTCCCGCGAGCACCATGGCGGTCGCGACGGCGAGGATCAGCAGGTTGCGCTTGCCCTGGATCTCGCGGAAGTAGCACGCGGACCAGAGCATCGAGACCATCGCCGGCCCGATGGACGAGACCGGGTACGCCTGGTCGAACCCGAGTTGCCCCGCCGAGTACAGTTGGCCCGCGAGCCCGATCGCCCAGAGCACGCCGCACATGTACGCTGGACGCATGACGCTTCGCGGCATCGAGCGCTTGAGCACGAACCGATGGAACGCCGAGTACAAGAGGAACGCGGCGGTGCTCGTCAAGTAGATGCCCAGGCACTGCGAGAAAACGAAGTTGAGCGGGTTGCACGTCGAGATCACGCGGTTGTTGTCATCGTGGAGCTGCGGGCGAGTGCTGTTGCCCTCGGTCTCAGGTGGCGATGATGGCGTGCACGACTGCTGCCAGTTGACGTATGGCACGAGGCAACAGCTCAGGAATCCGCCCACGAGGAGCGCGACGAGTCCGCCGACGATCTTGCGCTTTCTCTCGGCGGTTTTGTCCACGAGCGCAACGTGCTCGCTCACAGCAGCAGGCATCGAGAAGGGGCCAAAGTTCGGGAGCTCGGGGTGCATGAGCGCATCTTGCAAGGACTCCTCCGCGGCCGTGGAAGCGCCCGTCAATGACGAGCGGTGAATCACTTTAGAGAGCGTGGATCGGTACGGGCTGGCGCTGGACCTACCGTTGTCTTCTAACAGCGGCGAGAACTCGGCGTCGAGCTCGGCAGCGCGGCTCGGGAGCAATGGACTCGAAAGTGTCGGCGTGGTCATGCCGTAGACTGCGATGGACGCGATCATGAAAGCGATGCCGAGCGCGCTGAGCGTCGGGTTTCCTGGGACCGTAGGCTCGACGCCGAAGAGTCCGTAGCGCGAAATCAGGTACCCCGTCGCGATGTTCGTGGCGTTCCAGAGCATGAAGCCGACACCGAGTCCGAGATTGTTGACCACAGTCGGGATGAGCAGGTTCGCAATGCCAAACAGCGAGCCGCCCAAAATGCCCTCAGGGAACGTGTACAGTCCGGCCTCGGCAAACTGGGACCAGTTGTTGCTCAGGAGACCCCAGACGATGCCGACCATGAGGATGCCCGAGCACTACATGACACCACCGCCACAGAGTTCACATACACATTCATGCATACACGCACCCAAGCACCATGCAAACGCGAACGTACCATGAACCACTGGAAGATGATGCCATCTACAAAGCACAATGACATGGCAAGATAAGCGGACGAGCGATTCGCGGAGCTCATTACGCTGTCGACGTACCGTAGGTCGGATACTTTTTCGCGGGCACGTAGCACGTGCCGAAGAAGAACACGGCGACCAACGCGCCCGCGCAGCCCAGCACCACGTCGCCCATGGCAGCACCAGTGTCTGCTCTCGTGTCGTCGAGGGCGCAAATGGCCAGGTGAGCGAGCGCGTCAGCTTCGTGCGTGCATGGATGTCACAATGTGGGAAGGGGGCGGTGATCGAAAAAAAACAGATTCGAAGGACATGTTGCACCAAGGGCGTACCGTATTGGATCTCAGTTTTTAGCCGACACTACCTTTTCATATCCAAAAGAAAATCATAATATAAAATGTGGCAGTATCTCAGATCATACGACAAAATCGTAACACAGGGAATGTGCTGTTGTTGTTGAGCATACAATACCTTCCATTTCTGATCGGTATCACTGCGGCTAAAAAGCAAGGATAGTCTGTATTTGATCCTCGTATGCAAAAGTGAATAGTATCACGATCTTGATACTGTGCTTTATTTGTTGTTTGAGTTGAAAACGGGCCGGTGGCATGCCAACCATAAACAACACAAGTTTACGGGAAGCTCTCCCAGCTCCCACACAAAATCGGCTTTGGTTTTCCAAAATTTGAACTTTCATATTCTTGCCATCTCCATGATCTTTCACGGCTGTGGCGAAGGATCGTATTGGAGTAATAATCTCAATACGCCACAGACGGAAGGACTTCGAGCACACGCCGTAGCACCGCAAGAACGTCCGCGCTGCTGTAGCCTTTGGCGCTTGGCTTTCTTTCTCCCTTACCTTTGTTGCTGCTCATCCTGCTTGCTCCTGCTCTTGGTGCACTCTTTGCGCTTCTGGCGCGCGCCTTGGACTTACTTTTGACAGAATTATCTTGAACCTAAATACAACCTCAACTTCTGACCTTTTGACAGAATCCACGAAAGGAAACGAGGTTTGAGTTTCAAGGCACTTCATTTAGGAGTTATTTCGATTACCTCCATTTTCAATGCGATAGTGTGGTCTACCCTAATTGATTTAGAATACGATGTGGGCCACCCTATTTTCTCGTGCGCCATCCCCGTCAGCAGCTGCGCCTTCTTGGCCAAAGCAACGGACAAAGCAGCAAGTGTATTCCCATCCGCGCGCTCACCTCTGCGTGTGCACACACCGTAGAAGCTGCTCTCTCTTTCTCTCTCTCTTGCCCTCGCTGTGATACCTTCAGTGCCAGCCACTCGCTCATTCAACGCTCCAGAGCCTGCAGCGCAAGACCACGGCAGCCATGGCGGCGAAATTCTCGATGGTGAACACGTCGGGGCTCTTTGACCAGGGCGCGCACCTGGAGGCCTCGGGCCGCATGCAGGGCGCGATGGAGGAGCTCAAGGTCAAGAACGAGCGCGTCGAGAGCGCCAAGGCCCAGCAGCGCAAGCAGCAGGAGAAGCAGGAGCAGGTGATGGTGCAGCGCGCGCTGCGCTCCCAGGAAGCCGCCATCGCCAACGCGCTGCAGAAAGACGCCACGTACGTCAAAGCCAAGCGCGTTGAGGGTGATGAGGGCGACGCGAGCGCAGATGAAGCAGACAACAACAGCGAAGATGACAGCGACGACGACGCGCTCCTGGATGAATTGGATCGCGACCCAGAGCTCGAGCGGTACGTTTGCCGAAAGCGGTTATAGTTGTGCATTGCTGGCTGTTGACGCTAAGATGCGTCTCCCGCATGCTTTGCAGGTTGCGCCTCGTGCGCATGAACCAGCTGAAGCAGGCGTATGAGCAAAAGCAGGAGCTGCTCGCCAAGGGTCACGGTGAATACCGCGAGATCACGCAGGACGAGTTCCTCAAGGAGGTCACGTCGAGTCCGCTCGTCGCCGTGCATTTCTACCACAATGACTTTGAACGGTGCAAGATCATGGACATGGTGAGCCTAGCCACATGGGAATAGAAACCCAATCAATCGTGGTCCTAACTGGTGAATGCGCGCAGCACCTGGGCCGCCTCGCCAAGAGCCACATCGAGTGCAAGTTTCTCAAGCTGAATGCTGAAAAGGCGCCGTTCTTTGTCGAGAAACTCGTGATCCGCGTGCTGCCGACAGTCGTGTGCTTTGAAAACGGCATCGCGTTCCCGAACCGCATCATTGGCTTCGATGGACTTACCGCCGACGACGAGGAAGAAGAGCAAGCGGCTTTCGGCTCGCGAGGCCACTTGACGTCGAGTGACACGTTCCCGACCATCGCGGTACGTTTGAGTGACGCTCTCTGAGTGAATCTCGTGACCCCATTGAAGCAATACTGATGTTTTTTAATGCGTGTAGCTGGCACGGAGACTCGTCGACATCGGCGTGATCAATCACCACGACGCAGATGAAGATGACGACTGAGTCGCTTTTTTGTGTCGCAGTTGTTGTTTTATCAGCACGAAACAAAGGACGCAGGTAGTTTCTTCAATAAATATGGCATTGATGTGGGTTGTGTCTCCGATCAGCGCGCGCAGCTATAGTTCCTGAAAACAAGACAAGCCATCACTCTAGTCCAGTGACGCTGTCTGCATCTGCAAATGTCGGAATAGAGGCACTCGACCACGCGGTCAGCGTGTCCTGACTTTGCGCGAGAGTCGTGGGGCTTGTCGCGTCAGCAGCATTCGACGAACTACCGAACTGTTTCCTTGAGAACACGGACGCGTTCCCCGGTGCTTGCACTTTCCGCAAGCCACCCTGTTTGGCTGGTGAAGAGTTGTTTCCATGTTGAGGTCGTGCCATGTTGTTGCTTTTGCTGTGACTGCTCGCTCGCGAGGGCGATGGCATTGCGTTCTTTATCGGACTTTTGTTCGAAATGGAAGAAGTTGACACAAAGTTGAACTGGTTTGTCGCTATCGCCAGTAGACTCGAGCTCGGGGGCTGGACAGAAGAAAATGCCAGAGAAGCGGGCTGCTTCCGATTGTGCGGACGGGGGGAGTCTGCGGCCGTGCCTCCTTGATTTGCATGAGGCTCGCCGCCTTCCATTGCCGCGGCCACCGAGGACGACACTTGGGCAAACATTCTCCGTTTCTGCTTCAAAGGCGACATTTGTGAACTACTACTAACGCTGTTCACCAAGGCTGATGACGACGGTTGCTGCTGAACAGTACTCGTAATCGGCGGCAGCTCCATCCCAAGCTGTTTCGCGATGACGTCTCGATTATTTCCATTCCCTGCAGCAAAAGGCGGCCTTCCCATGGGTGCAGAAGCATGCTTTGTCGTGTGCTGTGGCTGAAACAAGTACGAGATCCGCTGCTGGTAGACTTTCATCTTCTCCAGCAGGAACTGCAAAATGAACTGCGTGTCTTCGGACGAGAGTTCGTCCAGCGGCAGCAGTGGAGGCAGCTCCGCCACCAATTCGTCCATTGTTGTCGTCTCATTTGCCATTCGTGTTAGATTGGGTATTGCTTTCCCAGTTGACTCGACTGCCGCTGTCTGATCCTGCCGTCGGCTTCGCGCCTCATTAGCAGCGTCTTGGATCGTTCGACACAAGAACTCGATAACTTCGTCCTGCTGAGCGATCAAGTACTGCTTTTCCTGCTGGGAGACTTGGATTCATTCATTTGCACGGCGCGCGACTGCCTCCAGCTCGTCCATATGCTCCTTCAGCCGTTTATTTTCCTCCTTGTTCACGTCGCTCTCATCCGAGTCAGCCGACTGACCACTGCCTTGCAGTTGCTGCTGCATGATCCCTTTCTCCTCTTTGATGATCGCATCGATCGCTACTTTCTCTTCCTTCTTTTGCAGTTTCTGGAGGATTCTCTGGTAGTAATAGTTCTTCTTGGCCATCACGGCTTCGTTTTCTTCCAGCATCTTGGTCTTCACGCGCAAACTCTTCACTTCTTCCTCCAGCGCTTGGAACCGCGTCAGCAACTTTTCGGTCTCCTTGCTCTGGAACGACAGTTCCTCCATGTAATGGTCGTTCTCCATCATTGTGCGCTTCGTCGTCGTGTTTAGCTGGTCATCAGTGCGCAGCAGCAGCTCTTCTTTTGTCTCTTTCATGCGCAGCAGCATCTCCTTTTTCACGCGATCCTTCTCGAAGATGCTTTTTCGCTCCAGCTTCTCCTCTTCAAACTTCTTTATCGTCGCAGCAAGTTGGCCTTCAAGGGCTTCTGTCTGAGCCTCAATCTGCTGCTTCTGCTGTGCAAACACATGCAGTTGCTTCAGTTCCTGCCGCAGCGTCTCAATTTCGTGATTTGCACGTGCGATATCTGCTTGTAAGTCGCGCTGTGCGTCCTCCATCGCCACATCGTGATCGATTGCTGCCTGCTCCAGCTCCTGCCTGGCGACTGCGACCTCTTTCTCAAGATTCGCGATCAGCACCACGTGCTGATCCAGCTTCCCATGGAAGTAGTGGTACATCTCATGCTGCTCTTGCGTCTGCTTGGCGAGATTCGCTTTCAAAAACGAATTCTCTTCCTTTAGACACTTGTTCTCTGCATATCTACACGCAGCAACAGCCATGTTTTGATCATACAAACCAATGTCAAGCACTGCAAGGACAGACACAATGGACGTACAGCGTGGTCATCTGCTCGCTCAGCAGCATCGTGTCGAACGCGAGCTTTGTGTCCATTTGGCTGATTGCGTTCAAGACGGCCTGAGAGGATCGCATTCGTGATCTGGGGTGGTCCAGGTGACGCTGCGTGGCCATCGACACCAGTAGCATTGCCGTCCGCGTCTTCACTGCTCGCTGGTAGCGCCTGCTCATCCATCGTCAACTCGTTCCCTCTTCTGTGGACTCGAACGCTGGCGATGGAGGGAGGCGTCCGCCGAAAACGCGCAAAAATACACGCACCACCTGCAACGTGTTTCCTATTCTTAGCTGGCGACGCATCGACGGCAATGAAAATAGATTCTTTCTGCATGTCAGGCGTACAAACGCTTGGAGAATTTGGTTCCCATGCAAACATTACTTTACAAAGCACGCACTCATTGTACACACCACCTACACCGTGTAGCAACAACACAGAAGCCTCTTCAGCACCTGCCACCACGCGGCAGCGCCATGGTCATCGATTTCGCCCGATTTCATCGGCAACCCGACGCTGCGTTTACTCCCAGACGCGTTAAGACCGTTTGGATCGAAACCAAACCGCATGGACGACGACGACGATGCAAACAGTTGGTGCTGCTGGGCGTACAGCATGGACGACGAGCCCGTCGCGATCGTCGACTCCGATGTGGACGACAGGTCCTCTCGCGTATCCTTCAGCGCGTCGCTCCCAAATGCCTCCGAGACAGTCACCGACGTGGAAAACGTATTCCGCTCTTCTGTGATCCGATTTGTCGACTTCTTGATCGCGCTGCCGAACGGCATCTGGTACAATGGCGCGGCTGTGCCGCCAAACTTGTACCGCTCGTTGATACTCTGGAGTCCAAGCCACTTGCACACTTCGTTGCATCGGTGGGATTCGAGAAACTTCTCCATGCCAAACGTGCCCAGGTTGCCTGCGCCGAAGCCTCGACCGTCAGCTGTGTGGATCTGAGGATCCGTATAGCTATCGTTCACGCCCTGGATATCCACAATCATGAGTCTGTAGTCCGAGGCCACGAACGTGAAATGCGAAAACGCCTGCGGAGTATTGCGCTCACGTTCTTCAGTCGAGCTTGTCTCTTTACCGACGTATCCGTTGTTGTTGCTGTACTTGACGTAGGCGCCCGGCAAGTACTCTTCCACCGAACACACGAGGTCACCACGGTCGCGCAATTTTAAGAGCCACGAGCGTGCATAATACACTTTCAACGGTGGTTCGTGCTCATTGTACAGCTCGGCATAATGCGCGCACACGGCTTGCATCTCCACGTCGCTTAAATATGAGCTCGGCTCGGCGTGGCGAATACTGAATTTCGCGACCAGAAGCCGCGCCACTTGCTTGTCTGTAGCTGCTTCTTCGAGCTCCTGACATGAGGCAGAAGGAGGCACACAAGGTCAGCTTCAGCCACGTCGCACACCAGTCGAATGCGATCACGCCGCTCACCTGTAAATAATATGCATTGCGCAATTGGCCCGTCGCGAAGGGCACAAGATCCAACTTGACGCGTGTCGACGTCGAGTTCCACTCAAGTGTGTCCACGTCAAAGCTCAGCTTTTTGGCGCGCTCTTTCATCAGCCGCCCGAAATCCGGTGGGTTGTGCGGTACGACAGTCTTCATAATCGGCTGCAGCGTTCGTCGCGGCGATGGCTTCTTCCGCTCCGTCGACGTACCCGTTATTTCGTTAATGATCTGATTTTTCCGCTCCTGGTATTCTTCATTCGTCAAATGGCCGCAGTCGAGAAGCAGCTTCAGTGTGTTGAGTTTCTCAAACGGACTCTTGGATTTCGCAGTCGACGAGGAATTCGACGACGACGGACCCGACGCTGACGACGGCGCTTTCTCCACGCTGTCCTTGTCTTTATTGTTATTCGCTGGTTTCTTGGCGTGGCTCGATTTCCGCTTCCGCCCGCCAGAATGCACATGCGCCATCGGCGGCAAGCCGCTCGACTCGTACACGGCGTTCGACGGCGAGAGCCCTCCACTGTTGCTGTTCCCAGACTTGGTCGAAATGTTTACAACCGGGCGACTGTTGTTCATGCTGCTCGCTGTGATATTGAGGTTCATGCTCATTGTGATGTGTGACTGGAATGCTTGCGGTTGAGGCGCAGGTTGGGCTGTGGCAGCTGCAGTTTGTAAAGATGGCAGCGCGTCAAAATATACCGGCACAGCAGCTGCAGGAGAGCGCGGCAGGTTAATCGGACTACCAACTGCGGCCTTCCTTGGCTTGAAGCTTGGTTCCTGCGGATTGAGGAGCGACGAAGTCGGAGCGACGAGACGGAGATTGCGTGCTGGTGCAGCAGCACCGCTACTGCCTGGAGTCTTGAATGGCGGCGTAGCCGCACTCGCCTTGCTGCTGTGGCTCTGTTGAGTGGGGCGCAACACCACAGGCGAGACGAGTGGCTCGGAGGGACGAGACTGGTGGAGCTGCTGCAGAGATTCCAACGCGCCACCGAGATCGTTCGTCGCAGCGTTACAGGCAATGAAAGAAGAAGAATCCGGTGGCGCGGCGCCGTCCCGTTTCAGTCGTTGCTGCTCGTCGAAAGCCGACGGTTGTATTGACTGTCATATCAACAAAAAAAAAACAAAAGCACAAATGGCAACACACACATAACGCGAGTTAGATCCTCTGGCGTCTGTTTGCGAGAACGATTTTCCATTCTTCACAAACACATAAACACAGAGAGAGATACATACACAGAGGCGCAGACGCAACTAGAGCAATGTGGAGCGAAAAGCCCCCAAATGCCCATACAAGCCAACCGTCGGAGGGATCCATCATGGAGGCCGCCAACAGCCTGTTGGCTCGCGTTTCTTTCCACGCGCCAAAGAGGAACATTCTGACAAACCGCCGCGCGCCTCTTCATGCGCACTTCAACATCCGCGCGCGCATACAAACTCGCATATGAGATATAGATAGACGCATCATGCGCACGACAGGCAGGAACGGATGCGCACACACACGCTTAAATGCAAACACGACGACAGGCGCGTCGACTTTTGCGACCGCTCTAATCGACAGACGACCATCCAACATATACATACACCACCACTCTTTCGTACACTCCACTCGCACCTCACACGTACACAGATCCATTTAAAATGCATTCCACACATGTATACACACACGCACATGGTGCAATAGCCATTCGCAGCTCTTTACCTGCGATGAAGCCTCCAGCGCGCGTCGCGACTCGCCACCCGCGGCGCTCAGCGCTGCGTATCGCTGCTGTTCCGCAGTACCTTCTCCAGGCGACGACCGCGCGTTCGACGACGATGACGGCGACGGCGTCGCCATTCTCGCCTTCGCTCTGCTGCTTGTGCGCTCTCTGGCAGAGCTGATCTACTGCGCTGGCAGTCACGGAGGAACGTAGAGAGGCCGGGCACGTCTGCCTCGTGCTCTCGTGCTCTGGGACTGTAGCTCCTGGTGGTGGCTCGTGTGGACTCACGCGCGGCGCTCGGGGCGCATGAGCTCCCAGCGGCGATTACGATAAAGTGCGCTCCCCCAACAGCAACAGCGCAGAGAAAGAACCGGACATGGGGAATCTCCCTCTACAAGATCCATTTTTTTCCTCTACAAGGACAGATCCAGAAACCTTCGCGCAACATTCGACGAATCTCTTCTTAGCGGACTACTATTGTATCGTGTATAGTACAGTACTGGATTTTATATATCCGAAAAATACTGGTATTTGTCGTGTAGTCGAGGGTTGCAGTAGATCGGACTTCTATTTGGCGAAAATCCGCGTTTACCACCGTTGAGTGTGGGCTTACTGGGCGACACCTCTTCACTCCGAGGCCCGTCCTCCATCAAGTTGGATATCCTTCCCTTTTGTCGCTTTAGATAATGCACACAATGCCTAATTTGTAGTTCTTCTTCTAATGGTGATGGTGGTGGCCGTGTGGTCCGTGCGAGTGGCCATGGCCACTGTCCTCTTGCAAGTGGCGAACGGGTCTGTCCTCTGGACTCTGCTCTTCAAAAATGGTCGATGGCGACTGCTGCGGCGTTGCCAACTCGATGATGATGTCTTTCACACGCGGCACGTCGCGTCGAATCGCGACTTTCACTTTTTCCTTCCACTCGCATGCCTTCTCGAAGCTTAACGAGCCGCTGTCGCTCATGACGAGCGTCAGATCCACGTGCAGGTTGCGGCCGATGCGACGGCTTCGCAGCTGCTTCACCTCGACGATGTCGCCATTGCTGCTGCTAACCACACTCTCCACAGCGTCCTCCAGACTGTGCACGATCTTCTCTGGCAGTTGCGAGTCGCAAAGCTCTTTCGTGGCACTGTAGCCGATTTCGCCGCCCATCTTCAGGATAATGCCACCGACGAGCATGCCTGCAAGAGGGTCAAACATGGGCAGCCCAGCGAGACTCAGACCGATCCCGGCCATCGCGACGACGCTTGTGACGGCATCGCTCCGGTGGTGCCACGCGTTCGCGATCAGCACACTCGAGTTGATCTTCTTGCCAATGTTGATCGTCGCGCGGTACAGCGCTTCTTTCGCGGCGACCGAGACGGCTGCAATGCCCAATGCTGCAGGGTGGATCATCAGCGCATCATTATTGGCAGCGTGGTCGTGGTAGAAGAAACTCGCGTTCTCTGGCGACGTGATCGCCTTGATCGATTTGATCACCTCGGGATCAAGCGAGTAGGCAGCTAGCTGGGTTTCCATGGGTACTGCCGGCTGAAGAAGCAGCATGAGCGTATCGAACGAGTGGTCGATGATCGCAAGCGAGCCACCAACGAGTAGCACTGACACGGAAAGCGCGCCAATCGTTTCGTACTTCCCATAACCATACGGCTGGAACTGGTCGGGCGGTCGAGAGCAGTACTTCAATGCCGCCAGCGTGATGCCGTCACTGATGAGATCGCTCATGGAGTGCACGGCATCGGCCAACAGTCCTGCGGAATTGAACGCGACACCAGCGACGCCCTTCACGCCGCTTAGCACGACGTTGATGTAGATCCCTGCCCACGTGATCTTGTCGGCCGCTTTCACGTCTTGTTCGTTCAGCTTCCTCTTCATGGCTTCCGTCTCTTCTTCGTCGTCATTGTGATCGCCGAAGCCGAGGATCCCATGGCTATGGCCGTGTCCATCTGCTCCTCCGGCATGCGAGTGTCCCAACAAGAAGCGCTTCTGCTGCCACTGCAGCGCTGGCGACAGCGCATACAGCGGCTGCAATCCGCGTCTCCCGCCGAGCATTCCACTGTCGCGCGCTAAACTGCCACCGCCAATAGCAGAGCTCAAGCCATGATGTGAATACAACCGATGGCCGGTCGTGCCATTATTCGTTCGCGATCGCGCGGTCTGCAAAAGCGCACGGCGATACAACGGTGTCCTGCAGGTAGCGTCAACCATACGATAGCGATACACGCGTGAGTATAGTTCATATCTTTGGCGGATGAGACGGCATTCAACAAACGCAACGAAGAGCTACGTACGCTGCGACGCCCATGCTGCTTCAGATCCACTGGCCCGCGCGCAGTGAGAAGGAGAGCGTCGGAAGGTGCTTGATCCCGCGCCCCGTGTCCCCCACACAGACGCGTCTGCTGCCTCCTACTCGCCTTCGTTCTCGCTCGGAGGGAAGGAAGGAATGTGAATGCGCATTCCCGCACGCACCCGCTGGACTTCAAGCAAAGAGGGGGAAGGCAAAAAAGAATGGGGACGCGTACTGGACTGATCCCTTCTTTTAATAGTCGCGATCACTTTCTGCAAATCAAATTATCTAAGACAGGAACACTCCAATACCACTTTCAGTAAACAATAACTATAAGAATAGGAATTCCACGGATATACACGACAGGTTGCTTGTCACGCATTGGAGGCACGCGCCTTTCATAGCTTCGCATGCTGTCAAGAGTGATGATGACGCTCAAACCCACCCGGTCCCTGAAACCTGCCCACCCACATTCCAAGACCCACCCGGGTCCGCCACCAAGCTGGACCCGTGTCGACCTGACTTCCTCCACGAAGCCAAAGGGAGGGGGGATTACCAGAATTGGCGCAGGAACGACACGATGGTGCTCTCGGCCGTGTTCATCACGGACCTCAAGGGCAAGGTGATAATCTCGCGCAACTACCGCGGCGATATCCCCATGTCCGCCTGCGCCAAGTTCACGCACTACGTGCAGGAGCGCGACGACTCGGAGCAGCGCCCCGTGTTCACCGAGGACGGCTACACCTTCGTGTACCTCAAGGTAGAACATTGCTCATCTTGGCGCGTGCATGTGTGCGGATATGCGTTTGCAGCGGTGGTGTATGGAGCGCTCACGCGGTCGCGTTTTTTTGCTTGTATGATGATGGATGGCAGCATAACAATCTGTATCTGATGACGGTGACCAAAGTCAACTCGAACGTCGCGCTCATGCTCATGTACCTGACCCGCATCTGCCAGGTACGCGCGCGCGATGTGTGCTTTGCCTCGCGGCACACTTTCTGTTGTGCCTCTAACAAAAATGCACGATGCGTCCAATGCATCAACATGTCTGTGTGCATGCAGGTGTTCCAAGATTACTTTGGCGAGTTGGAGGAAGAGAGCATCCGCGACAACTTTGTGATCATCTTTGAGCTGCTCGACGAGACGATCGATCACGGGTACCCGCAGACGACGGAGGCGCGCATCTTGCGCGAGTACATCACACAGACAGGGCACCGCATGGAGGCCGCGCCGCGTCCGCCGACCGCGTTGACGAACGCGGTGTCGTGGCGAAGCGAAGGCATCAAGCACAAGAAGAATGAGATCTTCCTGGACGTCGTCGAGAAGCTCAACTTGCTGGTCTCGAGCAACGGCACGGTGCTGCACTCGGAAATCATTGGTGCCGTCAAGATGCGCTCGAACCTCTCGGGCATGCCCGAGCTCAAGCTTGGCTTGAACGACAAGGCGCTGTTCGAGGCCACGGGTCGCTCGCAGTCCAAGGGCAAGGCCGTCGAGATGGAGGACATAAAGTTCCACCAGTGTGTGCGACTCGCGCGGTTTGAGACCGACCGCACGATCTCGTTCATCCCGCCCGACGGCGAGTTCGATCTCATGACGTACCGCTTGTCCACGCACGTGAAGCCGCTGATCTGGGTCGAGGCCGTCGTGGAGCCGCACTCGCGAAGCCGCATCGAGTACATGGTGAAGGCGAAAAGTCAGTTCAAGCCGCGGTCGACGGCCAACAATGTCGAGATCGTGATCCCCGTGCCGCCAGACGTGGACTCGCCGAGCTTCAAGGCGAGCATCGGCGTCGTGACGTACGTGCCCGACCGTGACGCCATCGTGTGGACGATCAAGCAGTTCAACGGCTCGCGCGAGTACCTCATGCGCGCGCACTTCGGGCTGCCGTCCGTGAACAACGAGGAAGTGGAGGACTGGAAGGCGCCGATCCAGGTCAAGTTCGAGATCCCGTACTTCACGGTCTCGGGCATCCAGGTGCGATACCTCAAGATCATTGAGAAGAGCGGCTACCAGGCACTCCCGTGGGTGCGCTACATCACACAGAACGGCGACTACCAGCTGCGGATGTCCTAAGGTGTCGGATCCCGTCGCAAGGGAGAAGGATCTTGTGAACCGCGCGCTTCGCCGCAAAAGGATCCGAATCATGGAGTAGACCAGAAGACGAACAAGGACGCACACTGCACTGCACGAGTAACTAACTGAGTGTCTATGCGCTGTGGCCGCCGTGATGTTTGTAGCTCTTGTATGTGGGTACTTGTTGGAGTTTTTTGTATTCGCTTATACCGCATCTTTATACGAATGAAGAGGAAAAAAAATGGAAAACAACATGGAAACAAGCCTACCGGTCAACGCATCTAACGATGGGCCAAGTTGGTCGACAGCGTTGACATGGCCTTCGACTTGCCGTCAGGCACCATGAACAGCACCAGCGGCTTCTCGGCCGACAGGTACGGCTGGTCAACGCGGAAGTAGCCTCGTCGTTCCAACTGCACGATGTCGCCGCGCTTGGCGTTGCGGAGCTCGTGGTCACCGATCGCAATCATCTCGGCGCGGGTCACAGCCGTCAAATGGTCGACAAAGTTGTCGCCTTCTTCGAGCTTTGGCTTCTTCAGCAAGTGGTCAAACTCGACCAACGTGACTGGCACCAAGTCATGGACGTCGGCGAGCCACGTCACCTTGAGCTTGGTCTTCTTGAAGTCGCCCGTCGGGTTGTCCAATGCCTCCACGCTGGTGATGTTGCCCGAGGCGTCCTTGTTCACCTTCTTGATGATGATGTTGCCGTGGCGCATCAAGGTCACTTCTTCGTCAACGACAAAGTTGTTAACATCGTCGCGCTCCAAGAGCAGCTTGTTCGAGAAACGCATGGCCTTGTTGCCAAGCGACGCATCCTTCGGGTGGCGCGGCACTGGGACACCCACGACACCTTCAGGGATGTTCGTGAGCAGCAGTGGCACCGAGTTGTTCTTGTCCAAAGCGTAGTATCGCGACGCCACAGGGTCGATCACACGCTTGTTCAACGTCCAGAACTTGTCCCACTCCATGTCGGTGATACGACGCGACGCACCCTGGCTGAGGATAAACTCACGCAGCGCCTCAACTTGCACACCACGACGCAACACACCCTGCACGGTTGGGAAACGAGGGTCGTTCCAACCTTCGACGTGGCCATTGTCGACAAACCACTGCAACTTGCGCTTCGAGAGCACCGAGTACACAAAGTTCATACGCGCAAAGCCCTGAATGTGCACCTTGCGCAGCTTCAGCGCCTGCAACACCCACTGGTACTGGAAATCGCGGTCATTGTACTCGGTCGTACGCAGCGCATGGGTCACGCCTTCAACAGAATCCACGATCGGGCACGCAAAGTCGTAGGTTGGGTACGCCTTGTACTTGGTGCCGGTGCGGTGGTGGGGCGTTGGGTTCGAGCGGAAAAACACAGGGTCACGAAGGGTCTTGTTCTTTGCCTGCATGTCGATCTTACCGCGCAAGCAGTAGCCGGCCGCCTCAGGGTCGTTGTTGAGCAGCTTCTCGAACAAATCGAGCGCCACCGCTGGGTCCTGGTCACGGCACTTGGAGTTGATACCGTCCATACGCTCCGCACGCATAGTCTCCTGGTCGGTGTTGTCCATGTAGCCGTTGCCTTCACGGATCAACTGACGCGCAAACTCGATGATCTTTGGGAAATGGTCCGACGTGTACGTGACTTCGTCAGCGACAATGTCCAAGCCCTTCAAGTCGTTGATGATGCTCTGTTCGAACTCTTCCTTCTCCTTCGACGGGTTCGTGTCATCGAAACGCACAATCAGCTTGCCGTTGTAGTGCTTGGCGTAGTAGTGGTTCAGCATGCACGCCTTCACGTGACCAATGTGCAAGTATCCACTTGGCTCAGGTGGGAAACGCGTCACGACCTGGCCTTCAACGGCGTCCTTCAACGGGGGGCAGCTTCCAGTGTTCTTGCCCTTTTGCGAGACACCGGTATTTCCACTGCTTGGCTTGCTGTTCGCGTCTTTGGGCTTCCCAGCAGCAGCAGAGGCCGCAGGAACGACAGGCTTCAGAGCCTTCAGCGTCGTTTCAGCATTCGCAAACACATCTTGCACGTTCAAGTGGCTGAACCAGCGCGCAACGTGGGCGTACTTGGCCACATCCGCCTTCGACGCCAACAGACTGGCCCAGACGCCGATATCAGCAAGCGAAAGCGCGTATCCGACGAGGAACGTGCGGTCCTTCAACACAACGTTGAGCAACTCCAAGCCTCTCGTAGTCGAAGCACCCATGAGCGCAAAGTCGAGCCACGAGTCCACTTGGGACGCCAGCAGCGCATCGTTCTCGAGACCGTAGAATCCAAGCGAGAGCTTCGTGCGAGCCAAGTAGCGTGCAATCGCAAAGTCACCCGACACGACGTTGCCATCCGCAAACGTCAACGTTGGTACGATGTTGGTCTCCTTCACGTGGTTGACAAACGCCTTCGTCTGCTTCACGAACTGTGCGATCACGAACGACGCCAGTGGCAGCACCGACGCCGACGAGAACACGATCGTACCGTCCTGGTCCGCTGCAGGCACAGGGAGCACACGGCCTATAGGTCCCTTTGGCGCCGCAGCTTCCTTCTGCTTTGGCGCAGCATCCGCGGCCTTCTTGGCCTTTGGCGCCTTCTCGTTCACAGCTGGCGCGGGGGCAGCCTCAACGGCAGCGTCGCCGCTCTTCAGCGCCGACTTCTGCGCCTTCTTGCGCTCCTTGTTGAGCTCCTTCTTGGACTTTTTGTTCGGGTCCTTGGACTCTTCCTGGGCAGCGGGCTTCTTCTCCTTCTTGGCTGGCTGCTTTGGAGGCGGGCCGTAGTCCTTGCCCGTGACGCTCTTGAACTCAGCCTTGAGCGCCAGCAGTTCGGCGATGGCCACTGCCAGCACGTCCTTCTGCGCCTCTTCCTTGGCCGCCTTGAGCACACGGATCTCCTCGCCCTTAGCCGCGATGCGCGCCGTGATGTCGGCCTCTGTCGCCGCCATTTTGTGTCTCTGCAACTTGCGCGTGTCTGATGGAAATGCGGAATGAGTCGAGTGCCTTGCGGGCAGATCGCGAAATGTATTTTACGGATGTGAATGTAGGTTACGGTATTTTACGGAATGCGAGCGTACGGATGGCGCCATGCGAGCGTACGGGAGCGTTATGTTTCAAAGGAGACGACAGCGCTTGTATGGAGTCAACCCATGTGGATGAGGTTATTTTACGGAAAGATTGCAGTGTGGACGCGCACAAAAGGCATCTCGGAGCCACACGAATTTACACGAGTGGCTTGTTGGCTCGTTCCATTAAGTACGTCACTGTACCGTATGCGACAGAACTGTGTAGACACTGGTTCGCGTGTAGCCGGCTACTGTGGTTAAGACGAGTGACCGGTTAATTCTGAACCTGTCAACCGCTTGCGACAACCTACAGTGACGAACTCATAAAGCTCTATTCAGTACTGTATCCAAACGCGCAAGATACACTTTTGGCCTCTCGCTGTTTACCATCCGAGCAAGAGCCTCACATGTGTATGCCTCCAGTGGATTCATCACAGCAGCGCAGCAAAGCTTATGAAGCGACTCACTCACGCGCACCCTGTGCGGCACGGCTACAATACGATACAGCAGTTTCATTGCTGCGGGGACCATTCTTCTACCAAGCGATTTGCTCATTATAACACATGTTGGCCGATCTACTATCTACTATGTGTCACGAATTACAGCGCACTGCTGACTGTATGCAAATAAGAAACATTGCATTTGGTCGGCGCTCGTGCGTGTTGGGCGTCAAGTGTGCATTTTCAAGTAGGCGTCGCTCGTCTATCCGACGTGAAACTGTACGCTGCGATTCCCGGCTCTTGTAGAGAGAGTCCCTCTATTCGAGCCACAAGCCCGTCCCCCCTCGTGCGTTATAGCTACGCTCCGCACACCGCATTCGGCCGAAGAGAGCAAGCATGTCGCCGCGCGAGCTGCTGCCTGCGTGGCTCCTGCGCCACGACGGCCGCGCTCCTGCAGACGACCGGCAGCCGGAGGAGCGCTCCGCCGCATGTGTAGATCGCGAGCGCAGCTGCCCCACCGAAATGATGACGCCACCGGCGCACATCGCGCTGGCGTTGTGGGACGATGGGTTCACTCCGTCGGGCTGCAGCAACAAGCCCGGGAAGATCGTCCGCGACCAGGTGCGCTCGACGCCGCGCGCGTTCCACGTCATCGATCGCGCGGTGGAGCATGACACCGCGCAGGCGCTGTACGCGAGCGCCGTGCGCGCCAAAGTCTGGGGTGTGTACGTGCCGACTCGCGAGCTGCGGTTCACGAGCGACGCTCGATTGCCCTTGGAGCACCAAGAAGCCGAGGACGCCGATGAAGAGCAGTACCGCAAATCCATTGCGGCGCGCGCCGTGCAGGAGCTGATCGTGGACAAAGCGGCGTCCGTGATCTCGCGCGAGGACTGGGAGCGCACGCACGGCGTCGCGGTGTGGGTCATCGCGTCCGACTGCGACGACGAGACCGAGTACCATCTCGACTACGCCGAGATGGTGCGGTACGAGACCAACGTCATCGTGCCGCCGATCTACGGCGCGACGCTGCACGTGAGTCCGCTGCAGAGCGCCGCGATTGGACGAGACCAACAACAGAACGAAGACCAATTAGACGTGCTGGAAGGCGGCGGCTTCCACGTCAACCTGAACGGCCTCGAGCACTACAAGCAGTACGGGTACAAGACCCGCCTGCGCAGCAAGCTCACGACCGACGCGCTCGAGGCGATCAGCGTTACCGAGCCGGGATGGCAGCACGTGCCGTACTTGTACCGGCGCGGGATCATCTGCGACGGCGAGTTCCCGCACTTTAGCGGCCGCGTGCGCGCGCTGCCCGAGCGGCTGAGCGCACCGACCGCGACCTCAAGCGGCCTGCCCGTGAAGCGCGTGGTCGTGGGCTTCAATCTGTTCCCGCACGAGATCGGCGCGTTCGTGCAAAAGTTCCCCGAGCACAGCGCGGCGTTCAACAAGTACATCAAGCTGTCGCAGGCCGCCGTGAAGAAGACAGCCGACGACAGCGGCGATGCTGCGTGGAGCCTCGCGAGTGTGCGCGCCAACCCGAAGCAGGCGGCGTTCGTCAAGTTCCTCGCGCGGAAGCTCAAGGAGAAGAACATGGACGTCGCGAGTCTCCGGCAGCAGCGACGCGAGGATACCGCCAAGGAGAACGCCATGGCGTCGGCGTGAAGCGCTCTTGTGCATACATACACATACATACATATACACACACGCATCTTGGGGTCGTATTAGTTATGGCGGAAGAACTTGAGACTGACCCAGTTGGCGTAGCACGCGACAAACGTGACGGGGATCGTGAGCGGCACGAGGTAGCAGTAGTACACGTCGCGCTCGAGCGCGCGCAGGAGGCCCCCGCGAGCGCGCTGCTGGGTCTCCGCGCTGCTGTTGTTCGTGTCGTCGTCGTTGTCGAGCAAGAGCAGCAGCTTGGAGAAAAACATCATGTACCTGCGCATCGGACAACTCGACGATTGGACGCGGAGAGAGAGAGAGAGAGAGAGAGAGAGAGGACGCACATGGAGAGGATGAACGCGAGCGCGGCCGCGAGCACGATGACGTAGCCCCACACTTGGCTCGTCGAGCCCGCGCGCTTGGCGTTGCGCTCGGCGCGGGGACTCAGCGGCATCTTCTTCCTTCCGTCTTCTTAGTATTAGGGTGGAAGGATGAAAAAGAGTACAGTGCGTGCACATGTTATGGACCTTTTTGGAGTTACGGTGGGAGATGTTAGAAACGACACCTTAATTTGCATCGCACAGAATGATTTTTTTAAAATGTAAATGGAGCTTTCCATACTGTTTTGAGTTTCTCTCTGCGTGCTAATGTACCCGACGACCTTCCCAATAAATAAACTGCTGCTTCGCTGAAGCATTTCCGCCTGCTAACATCACCAGCAGCAGCAGATTTGTGTGTTATTTGTTGTTTGTCTCATGCGGCAGTCTCCCCATCTCCAGCAGCATTGTTTTCTTTAGCAGATTCTGCTGTCAGCTGCGTCTTCTCGTCAGCTTCCTTGGTCTCTTCTCGAGCGGCACTAGCACATGCGTCTTCGTTACACGTTGCAGCGTCGCTCTTGGCGTCTGCTGTAGTCTCCTGCGTCGTGTCCTTCTTCTCCTCGGGCTCTTGTTCATCATCTGGTGGCGCTGTTTCCGCATCCTTTGCTGCCTCCAGGAGCTCCACACGCTTCGCCTCGTCTTTATGCTCTGCAGCACCGACGTCTGCGTCACTTGCTGCGGCGGAACCAACAGCGCTGTTGGACGCCGCAGTCGCCTCCGTGGAGATGTTGGAGATATTCTGCAGATGCTGCACGAGCCGGTCCATGGTCTCGACGTTGCGCACCGTCGTGTCGATCTGCTCCTGGAGACCCGCGAGTACTTTCTTGAGCCGCTCGACCTCGTCCACGAGCTCGCAGCGGTGCATGCGGCGCAGGTTCACCATCGTGAGCCGGTCCATCAGGATCCGGCGCGCGCGGTGCGCGTGGCCGACCACCTTGCGCACGGCGTGGACGTGCGCGTCGCTCGCAGCCGTCGTCGCAAGCGGCGCTTCCACGAGCGCCGTCGAAGCCGCAGCGGGCTCTGCGGGAGCGGCGACGCCGCGCCGCTCGCACCACGCGACTATGGACGCGTCCGTGAAGCGCGGCGACACGGCCAAGAAGTGCGAGGTCGCCAGCGCCGCGCGCACCTGCGCTGTCGACGCGGCGCGATGTGGCGGGCGCACGGAGGGCGCGTCTGGCGCCGCGTCGGCGTCGGAAGCGCGTCGGCGCGACGGCGCGACGGCCACGCATTGCAGACTGCGCTTGCGCTTGCGGTCGTGCAGCATCCTGAAACCGAGTTGTCGACAAGTTGCGCGCGCGCGTGAAAGAAGGTTGGGGTGTGAGGCTGCTTGTTGCGTGCGGGGCGTTCTTTGTTTGCTGCTGGTTATCTGGGCGTTTGTATGGGAGGGATCAGACGGTGGGGCGGGTCGGCGGGAGGGAGTGTTCGTGTTGCCGAGGGCATCAAACCCTGTGGAATGGGCGCCTGCAGGTTTCGCAAAAGTGTCAGACTCGTCCTCGTGGAGACAGTGTGAAGAGGGTTTCTGTTGACCTTTATATTGTGATATCTGCGTGGGTTGGCGATTTGGAATGGATGCAGGAACACAACAGTCGGATCGATTCTGCTGGCCGGTCGGCTTCAATGTGGTACTGCACCAGACAATAAAGTATAGTGGTAGTAGACCTACGAGGCGGTCGGTCGTTATTACGGACATTGGGTTCATATACAGAGGGAGATTAAACACATGTGGTTGGTCTCAGCCGAACCGGCGCTTCTCCGTCCTGGGAACAAAAAAAGAAGCGCACGAATGCACATGTCTATGCAGCCGCATCTTAGGTATCCGACCTTTACGGCACCATTCAGCAAATGTACAAGTACTCTTTTCACCCTACAAACCAGCACTACCATTCATTGTAAAGAGGTTTATGGGATCTAAAAAGGTTAATAGCCGCACCGACCCACTTCAAGCGTCATGCTGCGTGAAAGGTCGGAAGCTTTCTCGCCCACGCGCGTTTTTGCATCCGCATCATGCAGTGCACCAAAACCCACAAAAGCTGCAGAGCGTGGCTCGACTCAAAGGCTACGAGGTCGGACGATACGACTTCTGTCGTGGGAGGGACCCGCAGTCGATAAAAGAAGACCGCGCTGGAGATGGACGCAGCATGTGGGAATGGAGTGTGTACACGCTTGCGTTCCGTTCGTTGCGCTGCAAACACAATAGCACCAATACAAACCGCATGTGCAGACGATGACGCACGCGCACAGCAAGTTGTGTCAGCGTGCAAATCCAGTTTGCATGACATGCGGCTGTAGCCATTTTGCTGTTGGATAGCTGAGCAAGTGCGCGGTACGTTGGACAATCCGCAAAAGTTCTTTGCTCTTGTCAACCAACTACCTGTGATGGCTGGCGTATCCCCACCCACTACAGTACAGTATCCAGTCGAACAACAACGAACACATACACACACACGCTGAGAGGCAGGCACCTTTGCATAGATATGGATGCAATTGCAGCATCCGTACATAGAATACTGTACATTGCTGAAGTGGAAGTTGTCAACAAAAACACTTTGCACACAAGTTGAACATTGGAGGGTGCTCCAGACAACGTTGCATGCTGCAAGCAATACATTGTTATAGCAAACCGATGTGCTGACATTGGTGATCTAATCTGCACTAACCGATAAGCAAAACATGCAACAGTCACCTGGACAAAGAACCTTTTTAACCGGCTAACTGCCTTGAACCACCAAATTTCACCGCATCCCACAAAACAATCCGTCCAAATCTTCTCTGTCGACTTTCCATCTACTTGGTTTTAACCAGTTCCTTCCTCTGTGGCATTTACTTTTGTGGCATCGTGTACTCCACCCTCCCCTTCCCACACACAAAGCACCAAAGCACACGCCCCAATATGCAGCAGCAGACGACGGCGGCGGCCGCGCTCGCCGTCAGCAGCAGCAGCCACGAGCATGCGTGGCGCGTGTCTATATGCAGCATCCGCGACGCCGAGCAGGGCGTGTACGAGTACTTGGCCGAGAAGCACGAGCCGCCGGAAGAACAGGAGAACGAACGCAAGCGGCGCGCGTTCGTCACGGGCGGGAGGCTGTGGTCGCCCGAGCTGCCGTTCGCGGTGCCGATCCGCATCAGCGGCTGGCTGTGGCGCAAGGGCGGGCTCTTCCGCAGCTTCAAGCGCCGCTTCTGCGTGTTCGCGTGCGCGACCGCGACGCTCACGGTGTACGCGAGCGACGACACGACCGAGGCAACGGGCAAAGTGCTACGGCGCTTTACGGTCACGCAGGTGACGGCGGCCGCGAGCACCGAGCCCCAGACGCGCGAGTTTCGCGTCGTCGGGTACGTGGAGGAGAACGAGGTGTACAAGAAGCAGACGGCGTCGATGGCGCGCCGCAAGTCGAGTCTCTCACTCGCGATGCCCGGCGACCACCAGCGGTTCTACTTGCCCGAAGAAGAGACGCTGCGCGCCGTGAGCGATAAAGCGCACAAAGTGTGGTCACACTGCTTCCGCAGCCACATGAAGAGCGCTGCGCGCCTTCGGCGGCTGCGCAAGAGCGAGCATGGATTCGAAGATGACGACGAGTTTGCTCACGTTGATGACGAGAGCGACGCGTCCTCAGACGACGATGATGATGATGGGAACCCTGATTTCCAGTTCCACGAGCCTGAACGGATAGCAAAGCGACCAGGAAGACGACGCGGGGACGCGTTTGGGCAAAGGAAGCAGGGTCCCAGTGGCTCGGAAGAGGAAGAGGACGAAGTCTCGGGTGATGTGGAGGAGTACGACGAAGACGAGGACCTACGCGACCAGATCCAGTTCGACCAGGAGGCGCCGATGCGCATCACAGCGACGTACAACGCGCTCCCATCGACGACATTTTTCGAAAGCTCTAAAGATGACTATTATTACGATCGAGCGCCAGAGAGAGAGGAACGCAGCACGAGCCGCTCTGCCCAGATGCTGCTGGAGTCCCAGCAAAGCACATCCACGGCCATGGCGAAATCGTCGCTCACGTCGCACGCGTCGACGTCGATGCTGACGTCTGTGCGGTCGATCTGGGAAGACGACGAGTTGCTCTCGTACCGCGTGGATTTCGATGCGATCTCCAAGATCAAGCGCTTGGCAGTCGGCGCGTTCGGCGAAGTGTGGCTCGCGACGTACCGCGTGTCGTCTCGAGGCGCATCGCGCCGTCACGTCGTGGTCAAACACCTCAAGTGTGACACTGAGAGCGGCGGACAACGGCCTCCGCGCAGCAATCGGCACGAGATCCAAAAGTTTGTCGATGAAATCAAGATCCTGAGTACGCTGCAGCATCGCAAGATCGTGACGTTTCTCGGCGTCGCGTGGACGATGGAGCGAGACGTGCAGCTCATGATGGAGTACATGCCCCATGGCGATCTGCGTTCGTACTTGGACTGCATGAAGAAATGCGACGCTGGTGATGCGGCATCGGCGAGCGCGTTTACGGATCCGTGGACGTGGACAACAGCGCAGTGGCGTGTCGCGATCGACGTGATTGAAGCCATGGTGTACCTTCACTCGCTGCAGCCGGCGCTTTTGCACTGCGACATCAAATCACATAATGTCCTGCTAGGTGACGAATTCCGCGCGAAGCTGTCGGACTTTGGCATCTCGCGATACATCGCTGACGCCGATGCATCATCCTCACAGCGCAATGACCAGCAGAGCGCGACAGGTGATACCGATAGCAGTAGCTACAGCAATTGGGCTGGGCTCGGTACGGGACGTTGGATCGCGCCCGAGATCCTCGCGAACGATGCGCCGTACTCGATGGCGAGCGACGTGTACGGGTTCGGTGTGTTGCTCTCAGAGATCGACACGTGCGCACTGCCGTTCCAAGATCGCATCCTCGAGCACCAGAGACAGCAGCAGTCCAACCGCGAAGCTCAGGACGAAGCCGTTGGTCTCAGTGAAGACATTCTCGTGCACCAGATCCTGCGTCACGGGTGGCAACCATCGTTCCGCGTGCAAAGCTGTCCCAACCGCGTCCAAGAGCTCGCGCGCGAGTGTCTCGCAAAGGATCCAAGCGCGCGTCCGTCGTCGCTCGAAGTGGCCCATCGCTTGCGGAAGGCAGCGAGCGTGAGTGCAGCCGACTTCAGCTCGCAGACCTCATCCGCGAGGTGAAAACGAAGAGGAAGCATGTTTGGAGACCGCTGTCCAGAACAATGCTGCTGGCGATGTGGAAGCGTCCTTAACTGGCGGTTTTTCACTGCACGCGAGTTCGTTTCCACAGAAGTTGTCGTAGTTTCCACAGAAGTTTCCCTAGTTTTCCACAGAAAGGCACGCACTCGGAGCTGGATGCTGGACTGTTCGGGCGCCGGTTGTCTTTCTTCACCTTCCCCATTCCGTTGTTCAGTAACAACCCAACCAGTCCAGATCGAAATGAGACCACCCAGCAGCATGTTTTGGCTGCAGGGACACACACTCGGAATGGCGCATAGTGTGTATCACACTGTGATACTGGAACAGTGAGATCGCAGTGTGCTTTCCAGCTCCGTGTACTGGACTTCCTCTATCTAGCGAACGAGAATGTACTGTTGTACACCATTCCACGGTCAAACTCACATTCCTCTCGGTCAAATTCAAAAGCTGGGCAGTCAGAGTCAAGTAACTTGCGACAGAGCATAACCAGCAAGCATCATAAAGAATATTCACGAGTATATAGTACAGTAGTTGCGACGGCGGACCGGCTCCTGCGGCGCACCGCCTTCCTTCCTCTGATGGCCATACGGCAGGCAGAATACACTCGCTCTCTTGTCTCGATGGGCCAGCTCTCAGCCACGGAATAGTTGGCTACAACTAATGCAGGGGTAGATACTCGACTATAGAGGTGATTTGAGTTTGAGTGTGAAGGTGTTTGTTTGCGCTCGATGTGGAAGAGTGTTGACTGTGAAATGGCGCAATCCATCCTTAGAGCATCCGCACCGGTTGAAAATCGGGAAGGGAAACATTTCGAGCGAGGAGGAACCTTGTGCGGAGATGCCGATATGAGTTATATTCTTTAGAATGCGTCTGGCGATCTGGAACTTCCTTTCAGTGGAAACCTCTGTCACTGACGACTGCTGCTGAGACGCTCATGCCGTGTTATGTGTGATCTGATCGTACTTTCCGCACTGGAGATGCGCTTGGAGCTGGCGTGTGGACTGTTGAAGTGTAGCTTGTCTTCTCCTCAAGACAGTTGTGGTGCACTGTGCAGTACGAACCCAAAAAGTCCAGTTGGAAATGAACCCACCAAGCGAGTTGTGGCTGCGGTGCATAGTGCGAGACACAAGAACTATACTATACCAATGCACTTTTTATCGGTATCACTGGCGGAATTACTCACTGTACTCCACTGTTCGCCACTGAAATTTGTCAACTCCAATGCTGCAGAATCTCAAAGATTGCGAGATGTTGACAAATGTTGGTGTTTTTGACGACAAGTGTTTCCAATTTGACAAATGTTGGCGAGATTCGCTCCTTTTTATTTAAGATTGCGACAAGTGTTCGCATCGACTTCTAATAATAGCAACTGCAATAAAATGGAGTTGACACAGGGCAAAGGAATGAGAGTCATTGAACATACCAGAGCTACTTCTACTTAAAAAAGCAGCACAGTTAGCGCTCTTCGTTGTCATGACGATATGCTTTGTTCGCTACCTCTTATCGCGCATTCGACGATTGTGTCCTTCCTTACTGCACTTTGTGCATCTCGTGATTGTGGTTACTCGTATTATACCCACAATTTGCCGCAATCTTTCATAATAAAGGGGCGAAATCCCGCCAGCATTTGTCCAATTGCAAACAAAGACAAAATCACGCCACCATTTGTCAAAATCTCCACAGATCACTGTATGCGACTCATTCAATATAAATCATTCCTGTCTCGTCTGCGTCACTCTACAGCTCGACTCCTGTAGCCCATTTCTTTTCTGTCTGCTGCAGTGTAAACACAAAGCAGTGCCGAGTGTGGCAGTCGCTCACTCCGCAGTCGGCGACAAGTATGGGGAACAAAGCCGCCAAGCAAGGAGATTTAATGCGCGCAGCGAAGGCGGGAGATGAGAGTCGCGTACGCTATTGCTTGGATCATGGAGTACCGGTCAACGAGAAGAACGCGTCAGGCGAGACAGCATTGTTTGCGGCTGTGAAGGCCTACAGCGTCAACTGCATTCGTATCCTCGTGGAGCTGGGCGCGTCGGTCAACGAGAAGAACGCGTCAGGCGAGACAGCATTGTTTGCTGCTGCTCGAGCGAATAGTATCAAGAGCGTACAAGAACTTGTACGACTTGGGGCATCCGTCAACGAGAAGAACAATATGGAGGAAACGGTATTGTTTGACGTAGCTCGTGCCGGACATGTGGACTTATTTCGAGCACTTGCGGATATCGGAGCGAATCTGGGCGAGACCAATGCAAAAGGTGAGACAGCTCTGTTCGCAGCCGTTCGAGCCGGTCACACTATTGCTACAGCATCACCGAACAACCTGAATCCGTCAATTCCAGAAACGAACCGTCGCCAAGACTCGCTGTCTGACACAGAGAATCATGCGTTGAAATCTTTTGTCGTCATCAAACTGGGTCGCGTGCTGCCGAACGTTCTCAATACCCTCCAAGACTACTGCTCTTCCATGTTCGAGACGGAAGTGATGAGCCGGCGCGTCGCCAATCGCATTCGGCACATATACCAGCAACTTCAAGACGTGGATTCCACTGCAAAAGCAATCACTCTTGATCAGTACAGCGGAGTCGTCGTTCACTTCCACCAATTTCTAGTCAAGCACCGTGGACAAGATTTCGCCACGCGTCTTGTTTTGTGTCTTCAAATTGCAGAGGATGTAGCGCACTTCCACAAGAAAATCGACCAGGTGGAGTGTGCCTTGGGTCTCCCACAAAACCCAGTTCCCCGTGCAACGATCGACGACGACCAAAAGAATCAACTCAAATCATTTGGAGAAATTTGCGCCAACAAGGCAGCAATCGCTTTACACGTCAAGACTGAGCGAGCTAGGCTCGACGCACTCACACTCTTGCGAAACGTGATATCCCAGGGCAGAGCAAGCAGAGACAAGAAAGTCAACTATCACTGGCAAATGGTAGACATTCTTGACAAGCAACTCGCGAGTTTCAGTGCCGAGCCGCAGAATGTCATCGTCGCCAAGTGGTTTGTGCCGCCGTATCTGGTAGATTGCGACGAAGAACCGTTCAATCAAGGTTCGTTTGGCGCCGTGTATCATGGCAAAATGAACGGCGCAGACGTGGTCGTGAAGAAGGTGATCGTTGCGGATGACGAAGCACGAGAGCAATTTTTGAAAGAGGTCTGGATCTGGTGTCAGCTGCGGCATCCTCACGTACTTTCGTTCCTCGGCGCGTGCCACATTGGTAAATTCTTCTTTGTGTGTGAAAATTCCACAAACGGTATGCTGCCTGAATTCCTGAAAAAAGGCGAGAACCGCACGATGGCGTGGGCGAGGCTGCACGAAGTTGCTCTGGGGTTGAAGTGCTTGCATGATCGGCAAATCATTCACGGCGACTTGAAAGGAAACAATCTGCTTGTGGGTGCCGACGGCAAAGCCAAAGTCGCAGATTTCGGGCTGAGTTTGATTGTTGCCAGTTCGAGGACGATGAAACCCGTCGAAGTTGGCGCGCCACGATGGCGAGCCCCCGAGATCTTGAAAGGAGAGTCCATTTCCTTTGCGTCCGACATTTTCGCGTTTGGGATGTGTATCGTCGAGGCTGTGAGTGGTGAGTTTCCATGGGGAAATTCACTGGGAGACGCTGCTGTTGGCTGGAATGTGAAAAGGGGAACTGCTCTTGCCAGACCTGGCGGATTCAGCGACGCTCAATGGGGGTTGGTCTCCAAGATGAGCGTTTACGAACCGTCCAATCGCGTCAAAATCGCTGATGTCGTCGATACGCTGAACGATTTCCGCGAAGAAGAATCGGAATCGAGGTTTCGTGCTCGCATAGGCTGAGTGGACAAGAAAGTCATGTCATTCCAGAAGAGACGACGATTGAGCAGAACAGCCCTTTTTCTTTGTCAAGTACCCGTTTTGCACGCCGAATTCGAATACTTTTTCTTGTTGTCTTCACTCGCTTTCACACCATCGGCGTGGAGGACGTGACATCAAATGCAGTTTCTGGGAGCCTGGCTCCGTAGGTGTGCAAGTGTCGCCCTCCCACATTATGATCGCGCAGTCGCCACGTAGAAACACCAACTGGCCTTTTGTAGCTGGGACACAGTGCATCTTCCGTCAACCCATGGTCGGCCGTCATTCGCACAAGGACGTTCTCACGACAACGATACGAATAGCAGCAGTATTTTTATACAATCCGATATTGGCCCACGCACCCATTTCGTGATCCACTTGGAAAGCAATGCCCACAATGGCAGCCAGCGACGACACCAGCGAGTGAATGGCTCATGATCACCAGCAGCAGCAGGTGCTGTGTGTTCTCGCTTTCCGTCGAGACCAACGTGCCTTGGAGCGCATTTGACCTGCCTCCGCCAGAGCAGTCCATCGACACGAGTCCAGCGATGTCGACGGCCGCGATTGCGCGTGCTGGAGGCTATACGAAAGGCGTTCCAACATGCCGCGTGGCGCCGCCGTCGCCACAGAAAAGTCCACTCCATGGAGATAGCCACGGCGCACAATCTCCCCAGCACACGACAAGCGACGCTCCGGTCGTCGCGAATGGATTTGATCGCCTGTTGATGCTTCGACAAATGCAAGTGACTGGAGACCCGTCTGCGCCATCATCGTCGACGATCTCGCAGCGAGTCCAAGGCAATGTGCTTCCGCCGACCGCGCATGCGCTGCCGCAACCCGTTTTCGAGGTGTCGGCAGCTCAGAACCACAAGGAACGGAAAGCGGCTGAAGCATTGCGGCGCCAGGAAGTGGCTCGCATGGCCAGAGAGGACTACGTGGGCACTCCTGAGGGCGGCGCTCGCCTGGCGCGACAGAACGAACACGCACACATGGCCGAGGAAGAGCTCTACATGATACGCATCGTGAGCGCAGGGAAAGCGCAGCGACGCGCCGAGCAGCTCCAGAGGCAACGCGACGAAGACGCACGCACTCGCGAAATGTACTTGGCCAAAATGCGCATGGAGCGCGACGCGCAGCAGCAGCGTGTCAGAGAGCAAGAGGAAGCGCGTCGGCGCGTGATGGAGGAGAAGATGAGAGCGCTCAAGGCCGCTGCAGATGCGAAAGCGCGCGAAGAATACGCTGCGCGACAAACACAGCTTGCCGCAAGCGAGCTGCTGGCCAAGGAGCAGCGCATCAGCGACATGGAGACGGCGCTGCTTGCCATCGAAGATGTGATCGCGATCGCGATGCGCCAGCAATACAACGCAGAATGCGAACGCAAACGGCAAATCGCCATCGAAGAAGCGCAATGGAAGCAGTTTGAAGCCATCGAGGCGCAAAAACAGTTGCAGGCGACACTGGCACGACGAGCTGCGCAGGCTCAGCAGTACGAGCAGGACAAGCAACGGCGCATGGAGATCCACCGAATGCAACGAGAGCGCGCACGACTCGCCGTGGAGAAGCAGCAGAAGCACAAACAACCCCAGCACTGGCCCTCGCTGAGCTCAACAACGTCAGATGCAGGATCACATTACGAGGGTCAGGTCCAGGCGGCTGCGATTGCGCAAGAAGATCTTCAGACAGTTGCTAAAATGATCGTCAACATCGTGGATCTTTCAAACCAGGAGGTCATTCAAGCTTCACCTAGGAAGGAGGCACCGTGTGATAGCCAGTCGAACGCATCAGCAGCGCTCGCCGACGCCCCCAAACATAACGAGATTCAAACGGATCACCACATACTTGACTTGAAGAAGTTACCACCGCCGAATGACGAAGCCAAAGCAGCGCAGCCAGAAGACGGTAACGGTGGAGGACAATGCGTGCCGCGACGACAAGACCAATGTATCGAACAAGAACAGGATCATCATCACGACGGACCACCGACATCAGCAACAACAGTGCTTGACGTCGAGAAAGTCCAAGATTCTCCCAAGGTCGAACAGCTTGAGCGTCTTGAGTCCACAGAAAGCGCTCGTGCAGTTGGGCGCGATCCGCTCGTTCTTTGCGAGCCGAACCAATCGATCGCAGTCATGGTTGAGACAGAGGCTTCTAAACTTGACGCAGAAAATGTGCTCGTAGCGGGTGCCAAACACACCGAAGCAGCGGAAGCATTTAACGCTACTGATACGTTCGTTGCCCCGAAAGACAGCGATCGATTTCAGCGCGGTTCATTCACAGCACCAGCGACAGTGTCGGCTCGAGAAGCCAGACGACTCGGGCTGCATCCATTTGCGCAAGTGGCACAAGTCAAACAAGGCTCGCCCGCGATGGAAGCCGCACTGCAAGCGGGAGATCTGCTGGTTCACTTTGGTGGTATCACGAGTATGACGCCAAACTGCTTGCTCCAAATCGCGCAGCACGTACAGGCCGCTGTGAACCAAGAGATCGAACTGCTGGTCTTACGACCAGAGCAGCATGAGAACGGTGGAAGTGTTGAGAACTATGCGCAGGCGATAGTGCGCCTTCGACCACGGAAATGGAAGGGAAAGGGATTGCTGGGGTGCCAATTGAATCCGCTCCAATGGCCACAAGAGATCGGATCGGGTGCTGACGCAACTAGATCCGGCATCGACGACACTGGCACTGACGCGGACGCAGACTTGCGCGTCTTGGTATTCTGCGACGTCGTACCAGATTCGATCGCAGCACAGCGCGGCATCAAAAGTGGCGACTTGCTGATGCAATGCGACGAGCTCGGCGACAAAGTCACGGATTTCGCGGCTGTCTCTAGGTATTTGGGAGCAAGTTCCGCGGCGCACAGAGATCTTGAACTGCAGTGGTGGCTGCCAGAAGAGGAGCGCTACCAGCAACTGCGTGTTTCGCTTCCTGCGTCATTATCCGAGCCTCTGGGTTGTACTCTGACAACCTTTGCCGCATATTATTACGGCACGAGTCCTACCGCCGCGACCATCGAGTTGGCTGCATTGTCCACTTTGTCGCCGTGTCTGGATTGCTATTACACTACGCTGGCAACGTCCATCCACGCGGCGGCTCTACAGGGCCACGTTGCTTGCCTTGAAGCCCTTTACTAACCATATCATCACGAAATTCGTAACGCAGATGTTGGGTCGTCACGTTACAACAGTAATGCGGTGCTGGATTGGCGCGATGACGATGGACGCTCGCCGTTGTTCTACGCGTGCTTTGCAAACCAAGTCGCTTGCGTCCAGTTTGTGCTGTTCTGCCTGACGCGCAACGACGAAGTCTTCGGTCCAGTCACGGGCAGCGACCTGTACGGAGACTCGCCGCTTCATGCCGCGACGTCCAGTGGCTGCAGCGACATCGTCGTATTGCTGATTGAGTCGAAATACATCCACGTGAACGTTGTCAATCATGCGCAGGTTGCATGCGTCCACGTTGCGCCAAATCTAGCGATGCTGCAGCTCCTGGACGAGCAGTTCCACGCAGATCTCCTCGTCACGGACAGCGACGGTCGCATGCCGTTGTCCCATGCGTGTCTCCGGAATGACGTCGAGAGCGTCGCGTACTTGTGCGCAAGGCATCCAAATTTCGTCGACTATGCGGATGCGAGCGGAAACACGCCGCTGCATCTCACCGCCTGGATGGGATTCGTCGACGTGCTCACGGTGCTGCTGCAATACGTCCCGTCCATCGCGCTGTTTGTCGAGAACCAAGATGGCGCGAATGCCCGGGATGTCGCACTCGCAAGCGAATCATCCGAGTGCGCGATCGTGTTGCAGCAGCGCATGGAGGCGAACGACGTCGACAGCGGGTGAAGGCTGCTTGACTAACCACTGAGGTTTCGATCGTGGTCTATTTTTGACCACACAAAGACCACGAGCGCAACGGACAACGTGCGCGACACTCACAACATTACAACAAACTTGGGTGTGTGCTCTGTTGCTTGATCCATACCGCTGTCCTCGCCGTCGTCATCGCGTGTCCCCATCGAAAGCGATAAGCCATGCCAGGCGGCTCCTCTCGCATCAAACGCAGCGACGACGTGTACAGGTCCAATGGCAGCAGCAGTATGCGGGGCTCCAATAGCCGGGAGACGGACTTTACGAAGTACATCTCAATCGACTTATCGTCCTTCGAGTCCCGCTTTGAGCAGATTTTCGACAAACTCGATGAACTTGAGGCGCGGATAGCGCTCGTGCCACCGGGCGAGCGAGCATTGAGTGAGCCGGCAAAAAACCTGGCATTGGATGGCGGCACGCGCAGTACTCCTTACACCACGGCTAGCGAAACTGCTGACGCCAACGCCGCCACAGTTTCTGGGAATAACGCGGATGAACCACCAGCAGCAGCAGCAGCAGTTGCACTGCATCCCAGCAGCCTCGGTGGTGCCAATTCCGGCGATCTTGCAAAAGAGATCGAGTCGCTTCGAGCCGCGCAGCTGCGACTCCAGATTAACCAGGAAGTTGAGCATTCGACGCTCCGAGTCGACGTCGAGACGCTTCGGCGGGATCTCGAGCTAATGCCACGGCGCCACGATCTGCAGAATTTCCGCGTGGAACTCGATGTCGCTCTCGCAAACACCGTACAGACAATGCACACGGAGCAGGCGCGTGCCGCGCAGAACCTGAACGTGACCCTCTCGGAGCGTGAACTCGCCGAGAACAAGTGGAAGTCCACGTTTGAAGAACGATCGCAGCGCGGATCCAGGATCTCTGGTCGGGAATGCACTCGACGACGCGGAAACTGAACGAGAGCATTCAGTTCATCCAGATCGACTTGATCAAGCAAGAAGAAATCGCAAAGGACGTGACCAACGCCACGAAGCTGCTCAGGAAAACAACAAGCACGCTCGAGCGCGACACACGAGCGCATGAGACCACATTGGGCGACCACGACAGGGGCATTGCGCAGGCATTTACGCTGCTCGCACAGACGGACGCGAAGCTGGTTGCTCAGGAGGGAGCGACGGCTGGTCACGTCATGGCGCTCACTGCGCGAATCGAGCAAATTGAGAACCGTTTGAACACGACTCAGCAACGCCACGATGCGTTCGCGCACGAGGTCGACACGACGCTCAAGAACGTATGCAGCGACGTCGTATCGTGCCAGTCAACGCTGCAGGCTCACCAAGAGAGTTTGCACGCGTTTGACACGGGGATGCTGCGGCAAGGCGCCGAACTGATGCGAGTGAATGACGTCCTGCTTCGACAGGAGGCGAAGCTCGGAGGTCTCGATGGCCGCGTCGCCATGAGTGAGAAAAAGACCGCGACACTCGCCAGCGTGCTGCAGGAACAGCACCACGAGATGCAACAGAACGTGCACACACTGACAACGGCACTGGACCACGCCGCAAGCGACCGTGCTGCCATGAAGCGTGTGACGACAGATCTGAGTTTCTCGCTCAAGAGACCCAGCAACGTGTGAGCGAAGTGGCCAAGCTGGCGACCACGACAGACTTGGGGCTCACGCGCACGGCCTCCGAGATCCCGAAGCTCCACGCACTCGTCACAAACGCTTCGGCTAACGTCGCCAAGAACCGACAGACGCTGCGTGATTTGACCGTAATGCTGGACGAGGAGAGAGCCACAGCGCAGTCTCTTCAGACCCAGTTGGACGCAGAAGTCGCACTGAGCGTCACGCGGTTCACCGATGTCGCGGCGAGAGACGATGCCACGCAGCAAGCGATTCTAGACGCGAATGCGACGACCCAGCACACCAAACACTCCCTCGAGGACGCGATCTGGTACAACGGGAACCTCATCCACCAGCTCAACACGATGGTCGACAGCATCGCGATCACGGAGAGCGCCGACGGGATGGAGGACAAACTGGCCAAGTTTGCGCTCTCAGTCGCTGAGCTGGGACTGAAAATGGAGCATTTCATTGGCGGCAATTCTTCAAACAGCAGCAACCACGGCGGTGGCAGCGGTGCCACGGATGTGAAGACCGAACTGGCCGTCCTGCTGACCAAAGTGATCCGCTTTCTGGGATCCGGCGTTGCGATCGATCAGAACAAGTACTTGCTCACGGTCAAGCGCGCGCAGTCGGTCGCTGAGGATGGGAGCGGCGCCATCGTCGTCGAAGCGTCGCCGCAGCACGTGCTCGAAGGCTTCCGTGTCGCGAAAGCTGCGCTCTTTTGCAACAAGACGCGCGTGTACATGGACCAGTTGGCGCCCGTGCTGGCGACCAACAAGTACACGGTTGCGTTCCGGGACCACTTCGAGCGCAAGCTCAAGTTCATTCTGGAATTTGGGCTCGCGAATCTGTTTCCCAACACGGGGAAACCGAGACATGCGCACAATGCGCGCGGGAACGTCGGCACTTGCATCGCATGCGACCGCCCGATCGATGACGAGCAGCTCGAGCAGCGTCAGGATGGCGACGACGAAGGTGCAGTGACGGGCAGCCGTGTCCGAGGCAGCCCTGAGCACGACATACAGCAGTATGCTGATGAGACGGCTGCAGAAGAACACCGGTTGAGGCGCCAGCGGATCGTAGCTAATGCCACAACGTCAAAGACGTCGAACCGTGTCGACACAACGTCGGTGATTCGCGGTCGCTCGGGAGAGAACGCTGGCCTGGGGCGACCAAAGAGCAGCGCTGAGCCAATTCACCAAGCGCCTGGCACCGCCGACTTTATCTATCGCACCGGATTTCGATTGCCAAGGCCCTCCTCATCACCGTCTCAGCAGCAGCAGAATTCCCTGTCGAAAAGCTCGTCTTCCAGCGCGTCGCTGCTGTTCGCTGGGGCTCTCGCCAATGCGATGGCGGTGTCGACTTGCAGTCAGCAGGAGTCACCAGTGGAAGACAATTCTGCCTCGGAAAAACATCTCTTTGATGAAGGCTCAAGCCTGGAAAAAGTTGCGCTCGCAGGCAAATGCCAGGCTGTCGAGATCCCAAGCGCCACGCTGTCGCACAAGTTGCGGCCTCACACGGCGCCATATCGCACCAAGTCGCTCCCGCGGCTCGAAGGCGTCGGGGCGCAGCAAGCAGGAGATGTAAAGTCTTGAATGTTGCGGCACACTTCTGGCGGCCACCACTTGATTTGAACACGCAAAAGCTTCTGTTGGACGCAAGTTCCCAGGCAGCAACGCACAGCAACCCGCGTGAATCTTGATCTTCGCCAAAGAGAGCCTCTTGTGCTGGGAACTTCAGTATCAAGGCCACACAACAGAGAGAGAAAGAAAAATTCCGACTTTTCCACTGTCCGCATTGGTCGTCGGTCCCCAAGAACCACGAGCATGCCGCCACTCGCTCGGACGTCTGACTCATTTGACGGCCACCAAACATTGCCGACTTGAGCTCGTTCGATACAATATTCCTGTAAACAATATCCAATCCAAACAAGCACACAGGATGAAAAAAAGCAATGGTAATGGCAAAAAAAGTCAAACGTCGCCGTTCTATTCTATCGTGGCGCTGGGACTTTCTGTCGACACAGGTGCGTCAACGCGCACCACGAGGTGCAATCGCTCGAGCAGCTCCTGTGCCAGTCCGAACACCTTCTCAGCGTCGTCTCCGCCATTACCCGCGTGCTCCGTTTGCTGCTGCTGCGTACCGTTAGTCGCAAACGCGCTCTGCATCGCGTGCTGGTGCAAACTTTTGATCCACTCGTCGCATTGCACGCGATCTTCAGCACTTAGGGTCTCGAGAAGCCCACACGCCTTGGCCGCACTGACGCAAATAAAAAAAAGTAAGCAAAGCAAAGCGAATCCAATATGAGCATCTCGGATTCCCATTTCCTTCCGCACGCAAGCAACTGCGCAGACCTCAGCGCTCCGCGCACGACGCTCAACCGGTAGCTTGACGCCGCACCGACCGCGAAGCCGTGGTCGAATCCTTCCTGCAGCGTGTCTTCCTTGCCGAACTCAATGCCGTCGCGAATGCCGGCCTGCGCCATATTTGCTCGTTAGTGAGAGCGCGAGACGCGGGCACGAGACACGCAGGACGCACCGTCTTCATGCTGCGCTCGAGCGCCGCCATATCCTGCGCCTGCATCGTCCACTCCTCCTCGCCCTCGCCCAGGAAATCGCCAAAGCCGTCGTCCGAGTCGCCATCGTAACTGGTCATTTTGATGGAGATGCGCAACGCTGGGAAATGGGCTGTTGGAGCGCGAATTGCAAGAGCTACACTTATTTTGGCCAATCCGAAATAGATAAACGAATTTTTAGCCAATATATGAAGCAAATACCTAATCAATTTTTCGCCTTTTCCACCAATTGCTGCTCGCAACAAGAGCACCTTATACCAAACAATATATTGCATAAACATCTTACTTCAGTACTCGACCATACTGGTCAAGACGCATACCGCAGCTCCATGGTGTCCATGTATTCCACCGAAGCGGCCCATTCTGCGTGCCACTCGAGGCTGCGGCGACGTCTGGCGCGACAACCAAACCGCCAGGCACTGGCGACGACCCCCCAGCGCAACGCACGACATCGTGGCGAGCGCCGAGAGCGGCACGGCGTTCAGCTGCGGCTGGGCACGGCCATCGAACTCGTCGTGCCAGTGCGGTGGCGGCAAAAACGCTGCCCATTCATCGGTCTCTGCTTGCAGCGGCGCCAATGCAGACGCGATAGCAGGAGCGACGTCACTTTCGCGTGTCGCTGCCGGCGCGAGCTGCGCGTGAGAGTCCGCTGTCGGGGCAGCTTCCAAGTCGTCGCTGTCGACACCAGCAGTAGCGTCATCCCGAGGCACGACGACCACCCATTCGTCACCAACTTCATCGTCCTCGCTTTCGCTCCAACTGCCTGGGCTTGACACGTCAAAGACGGTGTCGATGCCGACTTCTGCAGCTCGATCCAGCTTCTCCAGCGCAGAGTCCACTTGCTGCGCGAGTTCGTCGAGCACCAGCTCGATGCTCTGCTCTTGCGCGTCGTGCACGCGGCTGCCATCTTGTCCAGCAGAGGAGGATGATGACGACGAGGACGCGCCGCTGATCAGCAATGCGACGTGCACGAGCAGCAGGAGCGCTCGAAGCGTTGTCATTGCAGTGAGTGAGCGCGTGGATTCGACCAAATGTGATCTGTGGCGTGTGCGCTTTTCATGGAAAGTCTCATCGTGACTTTTCAAGATCGTAGTATGCTATATGGACGACACATTCATTGATGGAGGAATATCTGTACGCCCTCCTGGAGCACTATATATTATTTTATGCAGGAAATCGAATTTCCCCATTCCATGCAACCAGAAGTCCAAGCTTCCATTCGCAGCCGTGTTTGTTTCGACGCGTCAAAGCGATCGCCGACGCATTGTGGGCCTTTGATGCTCGCGAAAGTACACAGGGAGGCTGGCTTGCACCGTGGGAGCTGATAAATAGTGAGGAGAAATGCCGTCGTGAGCCGCCACCCCACGCTTCTCTACGGGATGATCTTGCTGAAGTCGATTTTGACGGACACCCGCTTCAGGCAGCGCATGACGCTCACAACGACCACGAGCGCGAGAAACGAGAGCAAGACGGTCGTGATCGTCGTGTACCGGGAGGACGACTTCTGCTCGTGCTTTTTCCGCTCGTTGATGTCGATGTCCTCGCTTTCGAGTTCCTCGGTCGACATCACCGGGTCGTAGTATAACGAATCGTGGGAAAACGGGAATGGCATTTGGAACGTGATGCCAACGCTTGCTGCATACGAAATGGCCATATCGGTGGGCTTCAGCTCCCCATCGAGCACGACGAGCAGCGGGATGTCCATGAACCGATCGCCATCGAACCAGAGCCGAGAAAGGTTGCCACCAGCCTGGGTCACCAGCTCCCCCCGACTGTCAGGTTCTAAAGCAACGAGCCCATTGACGTCCGAAAGCGTGAAACTGAGCACGAGCGTGTCTGTTGGGGACGCAAATACCCACTTTGTGATGCTGATCGAAAACTTGAGCGAGCCGCTGGGCACGTGGATGAGTTGCCCGCCATTCGAGGCATTCCCACTCGTCAGATATTGGTCGACCTGGGCTGCAAACACTGGTTGAGTCGACGTCGCTGCCGTGGCTTCGTCGTACGGCATCGGCGGGCGGAGTTCGCGCTGCGGAACAAATGCCCGAAACGATGTGCTCCACTTTTCAACGTTCCCATCCATGACGAGTTGAGGGTCACTGAACTGAAACGCGGCCGCATTCTGGAAGCGCTTGAGCGACACGCCCTAGTCGAGCCCAGCCCGGTGAACCCGATCTTGCGTGCGTCGGAGCCGCAAGTGTCCGGGTTGAAACAGAGCCCGAATTCTCCGTGAGCGAGCGTGAGCATCTTAGTTCCGACTGTGCGCCCACCACTCAGCGGCGGTGGCGTGTGAACTGATGTAGGTTCCGCTGTAGCTTGGCGGCCGCTGTCGACATCCTGTGCCGAGGCAATGGACTCGATCGCGAACGACGACGAGATCTCGCTTACAAGCAACGAGATCTGGACCAGCCCCTCGTACTCACTCGACGCATGCACCGTTGGGATCACATAGATCTAGTTGGTGCTAGGGTGCCCGTCAATCACGGCGTGCAGGGAAAACTCCAAGTACATGTCGCCAAAGAAAATCCGCGTGGCGTACACGTCTGACTTGATCTCAGTGACGTTGGACACCACTATGCCGTTCTGGAACGCGGAAATGAAAAACGAGAGGCTCACGTTCGTCAGAGAGACCGGGGATCCAGCGTCTTCGGACATCGTTGGAGCGTGATTCCGACCGACATCTTGATCGCACCTTTTGGGATATCGAACGTCTCAAACACAGCGCTGAACGTGCCTGGCTCGTAGAGATGCTCGAGCGTCACGTTCATCAAGACTGCCGGTTCCGTCGTGTTGTTAAAATTCCCATAAACGAAAGCGGTTTCATTCAATGAGCTCGCGGGTCCTCCTGAAAGCGGGAAATTCAGGAACAGCGATTTGACTTTGTTTGCGCTTTGGCCGTTCGCTGACTGCGGAGTCACAAACGTGAGCTGGTTTGCTGGCGCGCTGAAATCCGTCAACGTTGTTTGATTGCTGAGGATGTCGCTTCCATCATGCTCGACCCCGGTGCCAAAGCGATCGAGCACGGCGCTGAACGAGCCATCGCGAATGTTACAGTTTGGCGCGGCGCAGAATTCGAATCCCCCAGGAAAGACGTTCATGACCGAGCCGGGCTTGGTCGCAGCAGCAGTCGGTGTGGGTATCGGCGAGCTCGATGGCGAGGGTGTATACGTTGGCGAATCCGATGGATATGGCGAAAGTGTGTACGTTGGCGTGTCCGATGGAACATACGTATATGGCTCTGTAGATGGCGCGGACGACGAGAGAGCTGGGGTGAATGCAAGCGTCGGGGTGACCGCGAACACGTACCGGACGAAGCCGAGTGTTGGAAGCCTCGTAGTGATCACGTAGTGGTCGCCCGCATTGGCGATCATCGTGGGTACTGGATACTGCCCACCGTATTCATCAAAAGCCTTTGTCGGAAGATCCAGGATCACCATTTCGGAAAGATGATAGCGCTCCACACCGTAGGTAACACTTTCGGGCGTCAGGTCGAGCGAAGTCGCATACCCCATGCCCTCGATCACGAAAAGCTCAAACGTGAAGTTGAGCATATTCCCAGCGCTTACGGTCGTCCAATTGCTGAACGTGTACTCGAGTTGGATCGCTCCAGTCACGACTGGCACACCGAAGTAACCCCTAGGTAGCGCACTTGGCCCGAGTTCACGTGGGTCACGTTGCATCCCATCACCGGATCACCGCTGAGCGGTGGCATCGCGTACGGGTCCTGGTAGCCGTCGTTCGGGATCGCGGCGTGGAATGTGCGGCTATCTGTCGTTGCCTCGCTCCCAGCATCATTTGTTTCGCTCGGCCCGAATGCAAATACAGACGCTTGATTGAAATTGTTGACCGTGTGGGTAGTTGGAATCCCCGCGCTGTTTAACTCGTTCAAGTCGGCCATGAAAAGCGTCACGCTGTTGTACATGCAATCGCTTGTGTCGGTGCACATGCCGAGGCTCCCATCAGGCATGTATGACCATCAGTTGGTCGCGTCCGCAGTAGCGGTAAGCGCGATCGCGCTCACGCCCAACCAATACGCAGCGGTGCGCAATTTCGACGGCAACCCTTACTTGCTGCTGCGCTGGAAGGCTGCGATCCTCGGGTCTTTGGAGGATGCCGGGCTCCAGGTTTGATTCGATGCGACGAAAAGTCGAAACGAGGCGATTTCTCCTCTTTCCTCTGACACAAAGCAGGGGTCGCTATCGGAAGCTCTACTCGTGTCCATGGTCCTTGTTTGTGCGCGGCAAAGATGCGTTCTATCCGGTAGAAGATCACTTTTTTTTCACGGTGGTGCAGCATTAGCATTGAGGTGATTGATAGCTGCTCACTGACGCGCATCTATTTATTTTGGTTGGAGAGTGCTTCTCCTCGGGTCGAAAAGACTTGAGTGAATTGTATTTATCGACAACTTTCCACAGAATAGATCGGATCTGAGGAATGCATTTGCGTCGAAATACCAATAAGCGAGTGCATTTGGTTGAACTCACCCTCGGCCCAACTCTCTCTAAGCGCTTTTGTGTGCGACCCCAACGTAATGAATAAGAAAGGGACTAGGAAAAAATGGCAATGCGCTGCATGGATACCCATTTGTCTGTGGTACCTGGTCCTTCAGCGAATTGCTAACTTCTTGTTGCACAGACGATCGAGTCTTTCGTTGGCAGCGGACTGCATTGCGCAGGTAATCCGCTTGATACTTCAAAAATCGCGATGGCAGACACCTTCAGTAGCCAGCCAGCATTTCCGATCTTGGTTGGACTTCGCTCGCGGAGCTGCAGACTGACATGTGCGTGGACAAATTCGACTCGTAAGAGGCATGACTAGAGGCAACAAGGCTGTCCTAAGAATGCGCACCCGATCGAGTGCGGTGCCTTTGCCTGATTACCGATGTATAATGTAGTGAGTGCTGTAGCGCAAGAAGCGAGAGAGCCGCAAAAATCAGCTTCAAGTGAGCTCGTTTGAAAAAAAAAAAAGA
>JAADVP010000710.1:0-15758 GCA_023335675.1 Globisporangium solare
GGGGGGCGGCCAACAACGAACGGAAGACGAGAGGCAACAGCGATGCGGAGTCGCTGGGCAAAAGTACGCGTGCCTTTTTCTCATCACAAAAGAGCGCGTTGGGAACTCCCAGCGCCTTGCAGTTTGGCGCATTCAACGAGTGGAATCCTCACCGCGATTCCCTCGGACGCGCTGCTTTGCTCAGTTGCTGAGTTGCTTCGTTCGTTTTTCGGCTCGTGGCGGACCTCGGTCGCCTATCAGAGTGCTACCAATTGTGTCAACGGTTCATAGGAAGATCGTTGATCAAGTGCCAATTTCCGCCCCGTATTTTATTTAAAACCCGAAATTATTTCTAATGCAACACATAAATGGGATAACCTGTGTTAGCTGGGTTCTATTCTATTCTATACTTTCGTTTAGCATAGAACTGCTCTGTTCCTGCACGCGCCACCTTCGCGCGACCTCTCCCCGTTTGCTCGCCCACACGAGAAAGGAAAACAGAGCAACCAAACAATGGAAGAGCTCGCATGGAAGTGTTCGGCGGCGTTCCTGCTGGGCGCCGCGACGCACTACGTGCTCTCGCGCCACGTGCTGAGCGACGAAAGCAGCAGCGCGCGTGCGACGCCACCGCCCGCAGCAGCGGACGCGAAGGACGCGGCGCCTGAGGAAGACGGCGACGAGAACGAGTCGGATTCGTCTGACGACGATGGCGACTGGGAAGGCATGGACGAGTCGCAGAGCTGGCAGCCGCACAAGATGGTGCTGTGCGTGCGCACGGACCTCAAGATGGGCAAAGGTATGCGTGGCATGTTGTGGATATTGCATGGCGCGCTGTGATGCGTGTGGGGTTAAGATATGCATGCGCTTTTGTGGCTGACTCGTGCAGGCAAGATCGCCGCGCAGTGCTGCCATGCGACTCTGGGCGCGTACAAGCGCGCCGTGAAGCGCGCGCCGAAGGCCGTGCGCGCGTGGGAGATGCTGGGCCAGGCCAAGGTCTGTCTCAAGGTCGACTCGGAGGAAGAGCTCTTGAGTCTCGCTGCCAAGGCGTCCGAGCACGGACTGATCAACTACGTCGTGGTGCGTGCTGATGTGTGACGCTGCTTGCAAACCGAGACGCAGTGCTCATTGCGATCACGTGTGTGTGATTTTTTGCTGCTCTTTCTTATTCTGTGTGTGATGCGTAGGTTGACGCCGGACGAACGCAAATCGCGCCAGATTCCAAGACCGTGCTCGGCATTGGCCCCGCGCCAATTGACGCCATCAACGAAGTCACTGGCCACCTCAAGCTCATGTAGGCTCGCGCTTTGCATGGGGTTAAACTAACAGAGCAAGCGCTTGATTGCGTAGTCGCATGCGCACTTCTCCATACTGCATGTGTACGACGCGATATGAACAACAACGTGATAGTGTTCGTCTCCATATATGTACCTGGAAGCAATACTCTCCTGAAGACGCTATCTATGGCATTGCTGCTCTCTCTACAGCATCGGGAACAGTCCCTTCCGCTCGCGGTCGCGCTCGTCTGGAGTCTTCACGACGCCGCTGTTGCGCAAGCCATGCAGCACCGCGAGCACCAGCGCGATCCCGACCACAGTCGCGAGGACGGTCATGAGGATCGCAACGTACACATTAGACGGCGCGAAATTGTACGGCGAAGCGTGGCCTTTGTTGCTCGCCTGGACAATCTTGGAGACTGACTTTGTGCCGTCCACGCACGCGAGGTACTCGCCCTTTGTGCTCCACCATTTCATCGAGCACAGCGTGTTGGCGTGGCAGGCGTCCGAGGTGCACGGCGGCGCGCGGTGGGACTGCGCCTTCATGTTCCAGTAGTATGCTTCGAGAAGCGACGCGTCTGCTTCCGCGCGCTGGAAGAAATCCGTCAGGTCGGCTCTCGTGAGTGACTTCAAGCCGTAATTCCTGCGCAATTCAATTCACACAAAGACAAAAATTAGAATCACTCATCACCGCAAAAAAAAAAATGCCATCGCGCATTGCGTGAACGCACTCGCTGGCTTGGAAAAGAGGCTTCCAGTCGAGTATCTGGTCGCCTTCCGAGATGTTGGAGCCGTAGACCGTGAAGTCCAGCACTTCGTACGTGCTCGCGTCGTAATCCCAGACCATGAACGACGGGTTGTTCCCGAACAGCGGCGAGATCGACCCGGACACAAACAGCGGCACGAGCTCGAACCCCGTCACGTCCGACGACGTCGAAGGAACGCGGAACTCGACACTGTGCACGTGGCCAAAGAACTGCGCCTTGATCACGTCCGGGAACTTGCCCACGATACGTTTGTATCGCTCGATGTAGGGCACGTGCCATTGCGGGTTCCCGCCGTACGAGTCGACAATCGGCCCGATGTGGCCCGTGATGTACGCAAACTTGCCTTGCTGCTGCAGGTCCGCGAGCGTCGCGTTCAGCCACGCAAACTGGTCGAACGGGTCTTCAACGCCCGACGTGTCTGGCAAATGGCTCGGCTACGAAGCGCAAGAGAACCCCAACCTGCGTGAGCGGCATGAAGCAGCAGCCGACAATTTCCTCGCAACGCACCGAGTATGGAACCGTGTTGAGCGTGAGCACGAGCAGCTTTTCGTCGAGTTCGTACGCCAAGTAGCCCTTGTGGTTGAACGCCTCGAAATCCGGCTGCGAGAGCGACTCGCGCCAGACGTCGGAGATCTTTTGGATGGACGGGTTCGCGTTCTTCTGCGGGTTCGTCACCTCCATGTAATAGTCCGGGTCTAGACGCCATCATTCATACCAGCAGCAGCACAGAAAGCATCGTGAGTCCAACCACAGCAGATAGATGGTCCATTCGTCCAAATCGAGGGCCATATGTAGTGGAAGTGCAACGCACTTCCATCGGCGTTCCCGATGATCGCCGTCGTCTCGAGCATCTCGCCCCCATGTGGCGCATAGAATTTCTCGATCGTCTTCACGTTCGTCTCGAGCGCCGTGGCGATGTACGCGTCCGAGAACAGGCCGTGCGCGACGTGGTCGCCCGTGTACAGGAACAAATCCGGGCGCGGCAGCACCTGCTGCGCGTACGCGAGCGCAGACTCGAGCAAGCGCACGGGCGCGTCGCGGCCGTAGTGGAAGCGGATCGCCGCTGAGTCGGCTGCGTCGAGCGACGCCGAGATGTTCAGGTGCACGTCCGAGAAGTGCAGGATCTGCTTCACCGCGGAGGACGGCGGCACGGACGTCGCAGAGATGGTCGCGCCCGAGGCGAACGGCGCGACAGCGCAGCAGAGCACGGCGGCGAGCGCTCCCGCGCGCACCATTTTCGCCTGTGGGTCTAAGTGCGGAAATGGTGCGAATCTGTGTGCGTGGCCCTAAAAGCAGACTCGGGATGTTTTGCAATCAAAGGGTGGTTACTTTAATTAGGTCATTATACCTAAAGTAAAACGCGAAGATTCGACCACGAACCTATCTATTAAAGAGAGAAGCTGTGATAGGTGGATAATCGAATGCCTTACTTCAACATGATTGAACAAAAAAGAAAAATGAAACACGGATTGGATCGTTTTTGTACAAACCAACCGAAAAAGAGATCCTATTTTAGGCAGCTGTCGGCGACAAGCTGTCAAAGAACTGGTCGCGCTCGTCATCGGCATCGCTGGCGCTGCGCGAGCGCTTGAGGCGGCGCACGATGGCCACGACGACGACGACCAGCACGACGGCCGCGAGCACCGCCATGCCGACCGTCATGGTGCCGTCCACGGGCGGCGGCGGCGCGCGGGCGCCAGGCCCCTCTCGCTGCGCGCCCGCCAATCCGGACGCCCCTGGAGCTGCTGCGTTGTCCACCGCACGTTGCGAGGTGCTCAGACTGGATTGCACACCGTCCACCACCGCATGGAGCAGAGCGCCTCGGCGCGGCACGCGTCGGACTCGCAGAGCTTTTGGCGCGCTGACTTGGCCCAGCGGTTCCAGTAGTACGCGTCCAGCAGCGCCGGGTCGCTCTTGACGCGATCGTAAAAGTCGACGAACCCGTCAGTGGACAATGAGCTCAGTGAGTACGCTCTGGCGAAGATGGGAGCAATGCAGAAGAGGGGGCTTTTGTGTTAGAACGTGATATCCTGACGCGCATGGTAGTGAATAGCAGTGTATGGTACGTACTCGCTCCCCTTGAAGATTGGCTTCCAATTGAGCCCCTGGTCGTCCTCCGAGATGTTGGTGCCGTAGACCGTGAAGTCAAGGATGTCGTACGCCTCAGCGTCGTAGTCCCAGACCGTGAACGACGGGTTGTTCTTGAAATAAGGAGAGATAGATCCCGAGAGGAAGAGCGGGACGAGGCGAGCGCTCGTGCTGCTGCTTGCATTCGCCGACTTGGCTGGAGGCGTGACGCGCACTTCGATGCTCTGCGCGTGGCCGAAGAACTGCGCCTTGATCACGTCCGCGAACTGGCCAACGATGCTCTTGTACGTCTCAATGTAGCTTACTTGCCACTGCGGCTCCTTGACGAACGAGTCGACAATGGGAGGGATGTGCCCCGTGATGTACGCGAACTTGCCTTGCTTCTGGAGACTCAACAGCGTCGCGTTCAGCCACACGAACTGGCCGAACGGATCCTTCACGTCTGTCGTGACCGGCGCGTGCTTGGGCTGTGGCAACAGCGTCAATATGAGCGAACGCGGCTGCATGCGGCAAAACATAGAGGGATACGTACCGCGTACGGAATCGTGTTGAGCGTGATCACGAGCAGCTTGTCGCCGAGGGAGTACGACAAGTAGCCTCTGCGGCTGAACGCCGTGAAGTCGGATGCACTGAGCGAGTCCTTCCAGACGGCTGACACCTTTTCGGTCGTCGGGTTCGCGACGCTGTCGGCATCGGTGAGCTCCATGAAGTAGTTCGGATCTACAACGAGGGCGTGTAAGAAGAGCTGCTACTACAGAGCATGGGTGGCCAGTCACATGTGCGTGCACCTACTTGCGTCGTTGTTGCCGAGGACCGCGGTCGCGTCGAGCGTTTTCGAGCCGGCTGGCGGATAAAACCTCTCCATGGTCTCGACGTTCACGCGGACCGCGCGCACGATATACTCGTCCGAGAACTCGCCGTGCGCGACGTGGTCGCCTGTGTACAGGAACAGACTCGGCTCCGGGAGCACTTGCTTGGCGTACGTGAGCGCCGACTCGAGCAGCGCGAGCGGCGCGTCCTCGCCATAGTGATACCACATCGCGCTCGAGTCGTCGTCGTCCGCGAGCGCCGCCGAGATGTTCAGGTGCACGTCCGAGAAGTGCAGGATCTGCTTGACCGTCATTCTCTCTTTCTCTCTCTTGGCGCGTGCGGGGTGTCGCGTCGCCGCCCAATGGCGAATTGGCCGCGGAAAGCAAATGGCGCGACGAGGTCACGTCGCGACACGGAAGAGATCCGGAGCCCCCTTCCTCTTCCGCGTTCCCTTCCATAACGCCACGCCCATGCAGTACGCAGCATGTATGAGTGTGTATGCGGCGCATCTAGTAGCAGCAGCGATGTACCGTAGGAAAGAGAGAGAAACGAGGTCAGGCCATGAGGAACGCGGCATGTCCCGCCGACTGCGCGAGCATGCGGGCGAGTGTATCCATTTGCATCCATTTGGAGCGAGCGAGACGTGATATGATTGGCTGATATGTCGCTTCACGGCCATTTCAGCCAGTCGATGTGGCGGATGCAGTGTTCAGCGGCGTTGCGTCGTACCACAGCGCTTGAGCAAGCTGAAAACGCTGACGGCGTTCATGTGTGCACACGGGGTCCCCTGCGCAACGGAATCTTGTCGGCGCGGTTCATTTTCGCTCGCTCTCCACTGCGAGCGCAACGGTGGGTGCTTGGGTCATCGTAGGTGGACGGACCAACATTCCTTCCTCTTCTCCTCTTAGGTACGCTGGACACTCCAATTACTATCGGCCTCCCGCTATTTCCGACAATAAACAATGATCATTGGTGGAAACCATGCGTTTTCTTGGATTGGCTGAAACTCGCAACGCGGTCCCGCCGCCACTCGTTCTTGCTGGCTGGCGCCGTTGTAGCTGGTGCTGGCGTGCCGCTGCCGCCGCCGCGGCTCCGTTGGCGAAAGGCATTTTTCATCTGAAGAAAGGAACGATGGCAAAGACGAGCTCCGCCCCAAAGACTGCTGCTGGCAAGAAGGCCGCTGTCGTGTCCAAGAAGCTCACCAAGGGCTCGCACGGCAAGGTCATCAAGGTACGCACCAAGGTGCACTTCTACAAGCCAAAGACCCTGAAGCTGGCGCGCGCGCCAAAATACGCCCGCAAGGCCGTGCCAACGCGCACCAAGTTGGACAAGTACCGCATCATCAAGGCCCCTTTGACCACGGAGTCGGCCATGAAGAAGATCGAAGACAACAACACGCTCGTGTTCCTCGTCGACATCCTTGCCAACAAGCGCCAGATCAAGGACGCCGTCAATCAGCTCTACGAGATCAAGGCCGCCAAGGTCAACACGCTCATCAGGTAAAGCCCATCGCGTCGATATGCTCGGACCGAGGAACCCGTGCGCATCCTGCTTCTCCCGGTTGGTCGAGTACAGAGCAGCGATCCACGGGACCGCATTCCTCGGTCCCCGCCGTACCCCGCTACGTGTTTTTTATTTTTTTACTTTGTTGTCTGCATGTGCTGCTGTGTATTTGCTGGTGATTTGTTTGTACTCACTGGATTGGCGTGTGTGCTTGTGCGTACTCTGTAACAGACCTGACGGCCAGAAGAAGGCGTACGTGCGCTTGACTGCCGACTACGACGCTCTTGACGTGGCCAACCGCATCGGCGTGATCTAAGCGCTTGCCCATTGCTCTCGAGTGATAAAAGAGATCTTTGCCATCCTAATCTAATAAAATGCGGCGCGCGCTGCCTGCTGCACAAGCGAGCGTGCGCGTCGTGTGCAAAACCAACCACTGCTTATTGAATCCCTCTGGTCCACGTCACACATGAAGCAAGACAAAGCAAACGTGCGTTATTATTATTACTACTGGTGCCATGCAGCCACCACCATCACTGTGTGCGGCGCAATTTCTTCGTTCTTCTGTACGCGGTCCCCCATTTCTAACAAGCCGCAAGCAGCACGCTTGGACCTCGTGCGGTGGCTCAATGGGCTCATTGGAATATCTTAATCGTGCAGTCCGCGCCCCCTGTCGCGATAAAGTTGCGCGTTTGGTGGTACGCGACGGCGTGAACGGCTTCGCCCATCTTCGGTCGATGCGCCTACAGTGCAAGAGTCCCAATAGCGTCAGGTCCATAGACGTACGCGCCACAGCCCACCCATCCACGAATGACGCGGAGGTTCCTACCGATTGTTCAAAGACGCAATGACGCTCAGCAACCGACCAAACACGCAGGGACCCATCGTGGCCTATGTGCAGTATACCCGCGTCAGTCCATCAGCGATAGCATCACATAGTGTCGCCATTGCAAAAGAGGAAAACGAGAAAAATGCACCAACCTCCCGTCGCCAGATAGAGCCCAGAGGCGTCTATGGAAATGGACGAGACTGCGTCTTGATGGGCAGTCACCGTGCCGATGCGCTCGCCTAGAACAAAGCAATAAACAGGCTCGAGTCCATTTCACCAAGACCAAAAAGGGGGGACACCAGTCGCTTCGTACCTGCGCGCATGTCGTACATGCGGATCTTCCGGTCCTGGTGCGCTGCGATCACGACGGGCATTGTCGGATGCACGGCCACCTGGTTCACTTGGCCCTCGCGCGAGTTCGGGCCGAACGAGTCAAAGTCGCTGGCACGCAGCAGCTGGATGAGCTGCTCGCCGTGGAAATCGAATTGACTCAGCGCTCCCGACGTGTACCCGGCCACGCAGGTCTTGGAATCCGACAAGAGCGTGTGCACAGACGTCGGCACCAACGAACCGCGACTGTTGTGACCTACACAGGGAAAGAAGTATTCACTCGTAAGCAACAGGGCCTCTCGGACGGACTGTGGGGCTTCCGAATCACCGCACCTGCTGCTTTCGGGCTGCCCTTTGCGGCCCAGCGAAGCTCGCTCTTGAGCGTCAACTCTACAACAAACAGAAAGCATTTTCGCTCATGAGCAAGTGGTGCCGATTTATCACTCCATCGTGTGCCAAACAAGCGCACCTGACGACACGCCCCAGGTTCGCACGACGCCGTCGGATCCTGCGGAGAAGAGCACGTTCGAGAGCGGATGCGCGTGCAGATCCCAGATCGCGTCGTCGTGCGCACGCTTCACCACGTGGGACTTGAGACCCTGGTACTCTTCAAAGGTGAACGGCTCGCCTCGCTCGCTCTCGGCCACGGGCAAGCTGAACAACCCGATCGCCCCGTCGCGTCCAGCAGTCGCAAAGGCGCCTGCGCGCTGCGAACTGTTGTTTGGGTAGTTCTCGGCGCTGATGATCGCCACCGAGAGCACACTCTGCGTGTGGGTTCGCACCGTCAGCAGCGAATCCATTTCCGTCGTTCTGTGCGCGAGAAGACACCACAGCGGATCAGCACAAGTGCCTAACAGAGAAGCAGGAAACTCACTGCAACTTTGCAGGCGCTTACCGCTGAGAAGGCGGGCCAGAGATCACGCTCGCGAGGTTCCACACTTTGACGGTGCAGTCCTCACTGCCAGACACCACGAGCGGCTCCGTCGGATGGAACGCGACCGCGCGGACACCGTCCTGCAATGCCAACACGCAGCCACTGGGTCAGAAAACAGGCACCATCACGTCCACGCAGGATGGCCGTACCATATGGCCCGAGAGCTTGACTTTGAGTTTGTGAGGGCGGAACGACCCCTTTGGGCCAAGCACGATCTTGTCTGGTTTTGTGTTCTTCACAGTCTCGACTGTGCCTGCAAACACACAGTAAACAACATGCACACATGGTTAAAGCGTCGCCAGTTCCTTCCCTCTCTCCGCAATGCATGACGTACGTTCGTTCGAGTTTGGGGGATCCGAAACAGACGACGTCGTCCGGGAGCCCATGCGAGGGCGGATGATCTCGGTCCCCTTTGCGGCCCCCGCAGTCTTCGGCGTAGTCGCCTTGGACGCCGCCACCACCGCCGTGACGCCGCTGTCCAAGCGGTAGACCTGCTGTCCTTGGGACTTGGCCTGTGGACTTGGCGGCGGAGACGCCGTCGCCGAGTGCGCGGATACTGAGCGCTCCTTGGCACGGTTGATCGTGACGGAGGCCGACGCCGGCCGCGTGATCTCTGCTGTCCCCACACTCTTGGGTACGCTCACCGGCGTGCTCACGGGGGCGGGGGAGACCAAGTACCGACCTCGTTCCTAGTAAAGAAAAAAAAGAAGAAAGCATGTGAGGGTCGTCCCATTGTGCTCCAAGCAAAACACAACGCACGACGCACCTGGCGGAGCGCGAACTCCAGCATCTTGACGCGCAGCATCGCGTCTTTATACGCTTCCTCCTGGATGCTGCGCTGGGTCTCGAGGTCGCGGACCTGCTGCTGCAGCTTCATGCGCTCGTCGTGCCATTGCGATTCTTCGTTCGCGACGCTCGCGAACTGGCGCTGCAGGAACCGCAACGCACTGTCGACGCTCTCCATCCGTCGCTATGCAAAGCAAAGCAATAACAAGCGAGTGTGTCTCGCAGACTGCGTACGCGAACGCTCTTGTCGCGCCTGTTGTCGTGTGCTGTCGGTCGCACTGCGTTCTCTCGCGTAGCCAGATGCGATCTCTCCGCCTTCGTGACGACGGACGCGACGGAGTGTACACTACGCGCACGAGAGTGCAGCTCCGCAGACGCTCTCGGCTCCTGGTTCCTGATTGTCCTGCAGAGCGCTTCGCTGCACGCGCGCCGCCGCTGCTCGATACGCACGCACAGGAAGGGGGGATTCTGGCTGTCGGATACAAATCCCAACATATTCACACTGGCCCTGTGGGGTGGACCACATGATGGCGCGATGCGGTTCCTTTCTCGCGTACCCCCGCGAAAACGTAACCCTGCCTGTCCATCACGCGTAACACAATTTTGCTGTGGTTTTGAATTGAACAATCAATTTTATCAATTAGTCACATAATTTAATTGCACAATCTTATGAGTTAACTGACTTTTCGCTTCAAGTAGCTCTTTGATCCGAAAAATCAAATTCTACAGGGTATCTAATGTTGATGATCTTCCTTTGGTAGCATCACACAGAAGTCTATTCACAATTTGCACCTTGCTTTAAAGATATCATCGATTTGTAGAATACATCAGTGGGCCACCTACGCGTCAGAGCCACACGCACCACAACCAAAGCGCCGCCGGAGAAAGCTGCCTCTTGCTGCCCACGTCCGTCCGTCCACTCGGGTCACCACCACAAGCCAAGAGAGAGAGAGAGAAAGACAGAGGGAGGATGGCGCCTGTGCAGGAGCGAACGCCGCTCCTCGCAAAGGACGCGGACGCCTCGCCGTCGCCGCCGCAGCGCGAGCCGTCCAAGGCCGCCGCGAAGAAGCAGACCATGTCGCGCTGGATCGAGCCCGAGAACTCGGCGGGCGGCAAGAAGCGCGGGCAGAGCCAGATGCTGTGTCTGCATTTCTCACAGGTGCTGCTGCTGGTCATGGACCTCGTGGCGCTGCTGTTGGTCGCGTGGTTCAGCTTGGGCAACACCGTGTTCTGGAGCTTTGACTGGCTGGTGCGTCCAACGCACGTGCAGTGGCGCTTCTGGGGCATCCCCGTCGCAGCGACGCTCGTGAAGAGCGTGTTGTTCGCACTCGCGATGTCGTACCCAAATACCCGTGTGCTCACGTGGAGCTGCTACTTGTTCTGCGCAGGCTTCCTAGTCGTGCTCGCCATGGATTCGTTCGAATTGGACTCGTACTCGCAAGCGGACGAAGAAAAGTTTCTGCTCGTGGACGCCAACATTGCGAACTCGCTGCCGCTGATCTTCACGGTGCTCGAGGTCGTGAACCTGAACTACCTGCTCGACCAGATTGTGACTCCGCCGGCACCAAAGGAGGCTGACAACCTGGACGCACCAGTCGACGAACCAGCGAAGCTCCAGGGGATCTCGTTCGTCAAGATGGTGTACATTCTAAAGCCGTACTTTTGGCCGCACGGCACGACGAACAAGATCCGCGCGGCGAGCACGTATGTGGTGCTGATCGTCTCGAAGCTCGCGAACATTGCGTCGCCGCTGTACATGGCGAAGGCGACGAATGCGCTCTTGGCAAAGGACACGTCGAGTGCGATCGTGAACCTCGCGATCTTCACGGCCATGGTGCTTGTCTCGAAGCTTTTCAAGGAGCTGCAGTCGCTGATTTACCTCCGAGTGAAGCAAACGGCGTACGTGGAGCTGGCGACACTCACGTACGAGCACATCCACTCGCTGTCGTACGACTGGCACGTGCGCAAGAAGATGGGTGATGTGCTGCGCTCGATGGATCGCGGCGTGGAATCAGCGAACGCCGTCGTGTCGTACGTGTTCCTGTACTTGTTCCCGACGTTGGCCGAGTCCGTGGTCGTGATCGTGATCTTTGCTGTGCATTTCCAGCTCGCGAGTCTGTCGTTCACCGCATTCTCGAGTCTCGTCATCTACGCTGTGCTCACGATCAAAATCACGCTCTGGCGCAAGAAGTACCGCGAGGCGTCGACGAAGCACGACAACGAGTACCACGACAAGGCCACGGACGCGCTCATCAACTACGAGACGATCAAGTACTTTTCGAATGAAAAGTACGAAGTCGACGCGTACACCAAGGTGATCGAAAAGTACCAGCGCTACTCGATCTCGGTGCAGGCGTCACTGAGCGTGCTCAATGGCGTGCAGAGCATCATCATCCAGCTGACGATCCTCGGTGCGCTCGCGCTCGCAGCGCCGCATGTCGTCAATAGCGATGGCTCTGGTCGCAGCATCGACATTGGTGCGTTTGTCGCGATCTCGGTGTACCTGAACAACCTGTTCTCGCCGCTATTCTTTCTCGGTGGCATCTACAACATGGTCATCAACTCGGTCGTGGACATGAAGAAGCTGAGCGAGCTGCTGTCGGTGGAAGCCGACATTGTGGACGCGCCAGATGCAATGGAGCTGCGAATCTGCGAGTACGACCTGAAGAACGGCATCGATGTGAGCCTCAAACACGTGTTCTTCCACTATCCGTCGCAGACTTCGGACAGTGGCGTCAAGGACCTGACATTCACGATCGAGCGCGGCACGACGACGGCGCTCGTGGGCGAGACTGGCGCGGGCAAGACGACGATTTCGCGCCTGCTGTTCCGCTTCTACGAGTGCACGTCGGGGAAGATCTTGATCAACAACCAAGATATCAACAAGGTGACTCAGCACTCGTTGCGGCTTGCGATCGGCATCGTGCCCCAGGACACGGTGCTGTTCAATGACACGATCCTGAACAACATCAAGTACGGCAACCTCACAGCCACGTTTGCGCAGGTCGAGGAAGCGGCTAAGAACGCGCGCATCTACGACTTCATCATGGGCATGCCCGACCAGTGGAACACCAAAGTCGGCGAGCGCGGCCTGAAGCTCTCGGGTGGCGAGAAGCAACGCGTCGCGATCGCGCGCACGCTGCTCAAGGACCCTCCGTTCGTGATTCTGGACGAAGCCACGTCGGCGCTCGACACCGTCACGGAGCAGGAGATCCAGAAGGCGCTGAATCGCCTCAAGTCCAACCGCACGATGCTGATCATCGCACATCGTCTGTCCACGGTACATTTCTTTTTTATTATTATTTGCAGGAATGTTGTTGCGTGGGCACCATCATCGTCTATAAGGTTCAAAATCTGATGCAACATTGTTCACTTCATTTTGTGCAGATTCGCAATGCGCACCAGATCATCGTGCTGAACGACGGGCAGATCGCCGAGGTGGGCAAGCACGACGACCTCGTCGAGCAGCGCCACGGCATCTACCACCGCATGTGGAACGCGCAGCTCAAGTCGAACGCCGAGGTGCTCGTGGAAGAATGAGCTACAACACTATAAAGAATGAGGGTGTATGCAGGAGGAGGAGGCCAACAATGGGAGCTGTGAAATGCTACGCTTTCTTTCTGTGATTTTTTTGCGGTGGGCTTCTATGCATAGCTTTGCCAACTGAACCAACTTTCGACGTGGCACATCATCGGCCTCGTAGCAGAGAGCAATAGAAAGAGGCGTCATGAGCCAACCACTACTGCGCGTGCTGTAAGAAAACCCATGCACATGCTGCTGACAGAATCATCGCAGCTTCATGAGAGGAGGAAGATCACAACCAAAATGCGCATTTCGAGATCAAATTGCACATTCATTCTGTGAATATTTGGTATGTCATGCTCCGACTCGACCACTTTCAACCAGCTGCCTGCATTGATTCGCGTTGCTTTCTGGGCTTTCTGCGTGAAGTAATACTGCAGCAAGATTGCACATAGAAAAGGAAGGAAAGCTCATATGAAAAAAGATAATAGACTGGTGTTGTTACTCAGGCATTCGAGCTACTGTAGCAATAAACTCTTGCAAACCTTCTACAACAACCAGGTGTCGACTTCTCTCTCGACCCTGGCAATATCACAGCGGGCTGGTGCTCGGCGTCTTCAAACTCGACAGACAAGTTTACCAACGCTGGTAACCTCCACAGCCACCGGCACTGCCACGGCCACCACGACCTCGGCCACCACCGCCGCCACCACGGCCGACCAAGCCAAAGAGGTCACGTGGGACTTCCTGTTCGGCTTCTTCCAGGATCTTCACCAAAGGACCGGCTAACCGACCGTTGTCCGCGGTGAAGAACGAAATCGCGTTACCCTTCGAACCAGCACGCGCGGTACGACCGATACGATGGATGTAGTCTTCAATGTTCTTCGGCATGTCGAAGTTGACCACGTAGCGAATGTCCTTGATGTCAAGACCACGCGAGGCGACATCGGTCGCGACAAGCACTTGCGTCTTGCCTTCTTTGAATTCCTTCAGCACCCAATCACGTTCTTCTTGCGACTTGTTACCGTGAATAGCCTTGCACACGTATCGGCTGTTGCGGAGATTGCGGCTCAGCTCATCTGCACCACGCTTCGTTTCACAGAAAATGATGATACGACCGCCTTCATAAATGTCCTTCATGTGGTCCATAAGGGCCGAGTATTTCTGGTGGTCATCCATCACCTCGATAATTTGCTTGATGCTCTTGTTGGCAGTCAAGTCCAACGAACCAACAGTGACTTGGATGAAGTCGGTCAAGAAGTCGTGCGCCAAGGACACAATTTCCTTCGGCCAAGTCGCAGACCACATCAATGTTTGACGATCTGGACGAATCTGGCTCACGATCTTGCGGAGTTGAGGCTCGAAACCCATATCCAGCATGCGATCAGCTTCATCGAGCACCAAGTACGTGACACGGCGAAGGTTCGTCTTACCCATGCCGAGCATATCAATCATACGGCCTGGGGTACTGTGGACGTCAAGCAAGCAAATATATCGTTAGATTCAGCTGCTTCAGGGGCACACACAAATGCAACACGCAACACGTACCAAATACAGATCTCCACACCACGGCGAAGATCGGCAATCTGGCCACCCTTTGGCACACCACCGTAAATACAGGTGTTCTTGATCTTCGAACTTGCGCCGAACTTGTTGGCTTCTTGTTGAATTTGCACGGCAAGTTCACGAGTCGGAGCGATAATCAGGACAATTGGACCATCGCCAGGTTGCAGATACGGCTGTAAAAGAACATACACACACAAATGTTAGCCTCGCGCTTGACTCCCGGTCACACGCATAGCGAAGAAAGCAACCACGAAGCGCCGAGAGGTTGAGATGCGTACTTCTTTTGTTCCGCAGATAATCAATGAAAAACGGACGTATTCATTGACCAATCTGGAAAAGAAGCAGGTGTGGGGTGCTGCTGGGAGCTGTCCAAAAACGCCGCATGGATTCTTTCTCGACAACTCAAATCTTCAGTTTCACATGTTCCCTTTCGGGTAGCGAAAACGAAGAAGTGAACGTCTCCATCGTGGTTGAACACTGGCGCGCGCTGGCAGCCGATGTGTGCCAGCGCAGATTTTGGTACGCACGCAATCTTGTTCCACGATGGATCGCACTTTCGTGGCGACTCGAAGAGAAGAACGCAACTCCCACACGGAGGACACCAACCGACAATGCAACGAATCGAAAGACAACGGCATCACGGCCTGGCCATCATCAGAGTGCCAAGTCGCTTTGCATCGTCAACCACTCGTTCCATCGTCGCACTCAACCACAACGCCGTACCAAGGCGTTTTGTACTGCATCCATAGTACTCGACACTTCTCGCGATTACGACCTCACGGTCGTACGACGAACGCGTACTTTCCATATTTTCGAAATCGAAAACAGAGCCCATAATGCGACCGCACAGCGTGCAGCGCAAATGACTCGGCTTTATACACAAACCTGAGCGTTGATATGGACGATAGCTGGCAGCAAAAACGCCAACGTTTTCCCGGAACCAGTCGCAGAAATGCCGACCATATCACGACCAGAGAGAGCCATCGGCCAACCCTGACACTGGATCGGCGTTGGGTTCGTGAAACCCAAACGCATCACTTCGTCAAGGACGTATTCTACAAAAGAATAAAAGAATAAACACGTCAGCAAACGAATCCACTTGGCAAAAAGAGAGCCTTCAAACCATTCAACCATACCTGGAAAAGACGCTTCTTCAAACGTGTACACGCACTTTGGCACGCCCTTGCCATCCACCTTGATGTCGTGCTTGCGCTTCCAGTCTTCGTACTCTTGCGGAGAACGCTTCGTCACGTCTGGGTGCTCGTAGTAAAAGTTCTTCTCGAACACTGGCAGCTTCGAGAGGTCCCACTGGATGTTCGAGTCCAAGTTCGCGCCGAGGTCGCCGCTGCTTCCACCGCCGTAGCCGCCGCCAC